>CAJNIZ010045899.1:21826-42588 GCA_905231905.1 Symbiodinium pilosum
CTATAGCTCACATAGCTCCTGGCCTTTGCAGGGCATGGTCTCGCGTAGGCATAGGTAAAACGAGTAGTTTGGATGGTTGAGAGGTGGCCGAGAGAAGGGTTTGTCATCAAGAGAGCATGTAAGCAGAAAATTCTCAGTTTGGGTAGAACGCTGCAGTTGGATATCGGGTTTTGGTAGCTCGGCCAGGAAGTCACATGTGCATGGAATGCTGCATAGGCCATGGATGTAGCGCAGTCTGCTTCCGCAGGGGAGAGCGATGCCGTGTAGGCCGCATAGCCACCCCATGTTAGCACATGAAAATTTATGGGTAGCTCCCAAAATTAGGGTCCCATTTCGGTACCCCTGAATACTAGGTGCCGTCATAGAATCACAAGCTTGGACGGGGGCAGCGCCAAGAACCCCTGAAAGTCTCGTCCCACAGCTGATTACAAACGAGACGCGGGGTCGGAGCTCCCATGTCTAAACATGTGACCTACTGTATAGTCTAAACTCCTAGTATGCCCCTTAATAACCCCTATAGTAGGCCCCTATATAATCCCTTATATAACCCCCTTTAAGGAGTTTAGACTAGCTCATGTGAACCCTACACGACTTCCGTTCGAGCCTTGGCCGGCCTGCATCACTGACGTGGGCCCAAAGAGCCGAGCATAGCCGATGAGCAGACTGCAGCCCATAAGAACTTGGCATCCATTGGTGCACTTGTTCATATAGGGATATATAGGGTTATATAGGGATAATGGAAAAGAAAGTGGAAGCTACTATAGTATATTGGGGTTATATAGGGATAATGATCATCGTTTCATAGAAGTTTGACGAAGGTAAACCAACATGACGCAACGTGTCATGAGCCCACATCTTCCACTCATGTACTGTACTCCGTCCATGCAACGTAGACAAGTCAGAGCCACATCACAGATGGGCGCACCGATAGCCTACTCACCAGCTGTTTAGAAGCAGCATGTCCGATGGTCCGCAGCACAGCTTCTCCAGCCATGATGTCTATCCCGGCCTGCCTTCCTAAGCAGAAATCTCTAATGTCTAAGTTGGTTTCTGAAAGGCTGTAACGGAATCGAAAGAACAAGCATCTCTGACAGCAATCGTGACGGTGTCCTTGGTGAAGAGCAGATTGGGCTCAGGGGTTATTTGGCGTTGTACCTCCAAATTACTGTGTGCCTGAAGAAAGCACGCCAAACTGTTAGAAGAGACCTTTGGCAAGGATGGGCTGTTGCGTGGAGCACAAAACACCAGAGATGGTTCTTTCAGGACTGCTGGCCGCATTATGGTTTAAGCATGTGTCCAGGCTGAAGGCTTTGGGGCTGGTGGCTGCTCTTCATTAAATCAACTTGACCTGTAGAGTCGCTGTAAGACTACTCTTGAGCCAGCTGGCCTATCATCCCTCTATTCAGATGCTCCCATGTCATTCCTACTTCTTGAGCTCTATCTGGACGTTTCTAGGCTTTAAATGTTTTGTCTGAATTAAGCCGGATATGTGCCATGTTCCTTGTCTGCGTTCTGAAAACATGTTTGCAAGACAGGATTGGAACTCAACGTCTGCATGGTGTAGTACCTGGAATTATGAATGATGATTAACTTGCTGTATTTCGCATCGTTTAACGTCTGAATGGTCTGGTGTATTGAATCAGGCTTCTGTTTTGCTGTTGTCCCAGGTTTGAAAGGCAAAATGTTGGGAGGTTACCACCTAGCTTTGGATTGCTTGCGCTGGACTTGGAACAAATTTCGGGTTTGTTCATGTTTGCGAGTTCGCCTGCGTGAAATGTTGGGTCTGATGCGGAGAAGATGCTAGTGATGATGAGGAGGTGTTTGGTGTTGAGGTCGGTGAGAAATGCAAGAGCTCAGTGGCTATCATTTGGCACACGGGCAAGAAACCAGGGCTCAGTTCAAAAGCTTGAGCGGTGGTGTGGCACCGGTCGTCATTTGAGCAGAGATCAAAACCCTCTAGTGGGAAACCCCTTAGTGGCAATAAGGAGTTTGCCGTAAGCAAATCTGTGAGTTTCGTAAGCTATCAGGAGCAAAATCGTTCCACATGTAGCGTTATGGCGCCGTAAGCTCTAATTTGGTGCCCTGTTGATTGCAACATGTCATGTGTATCCCAGGTTGCCGCCGTCAGCCCCGTAAGCGATTGTGAATAAAAACGTCCGCCGCAAGCTTAACCCTGGGTTTCGTAAGCCACTGTAAGCAAAATCCTTACCGTCAAAGAAAGCGGATAAGAATTTTGATCCCCGCTCATTGATGAAGACGGCAATTGTGATGAGCAATGCGAAGGACAGGGATAAGGGCCTCGCAAGCTGGGCCAGGATCTCAGCGCGGCTAGTGCAGAGCTTTCTGATTTGCATCGTGATTTTGGCGCTAGTGGTGCTAGTGGTGGCGGTGGCGGTAGCTGTGGCGATGGCGGCGGTGGTGATGCCAGCCGCAGCGAAGTGCAGCAACGGTGTTGAAGACTGCATGCTGGCCGAGGCCCGACCAGAGGGATGCAACATCCCAATCCCTAGTGAACCGCCGCAGGAGGTCGGGAAAAGAGTCCAAGAACGTCGGCAGGATGATTAAGAATGGCCGGCCATGCATTTTGCGGTAGACGCCTTCAGCTTGAGAATCCGCAGGCGCAGAGTCCTACTTTCTCGTCGAGCCTGCCACCAGGTTCTCTCGATAGTGTTTGCTCCCTCAACAGGGCTTGGCCCGTTGAAGCACAGTGTGGCTTGTGTGCTAGACTCGCACGGGGGCTTTCCTGCCAAGCAAGGAAATTGCAAGTTCTGAGGAAGGAGGAGATGAGGTAACCTCTCGAAATGAGCAATGTACCGAAACCTATGCTATCCTCATGTGTATTGTACAGTAGAAGATGCGCATGCAGACCATCTAATTTCAGAACCACCCATTCCCGTCTTGTATCTGCCAGTGGGAGGCTGGGAAAGCGAGTGGGACAGCCGATATCAGCGACCGTACTTCTTCAACCGCAGCACGAAGGACGTCATGCCACTAGGGTCAACATTCGTGGCCCTGTGTGCCACCTGAAGAACAAGTTCAATTCTCCAGTAAAAGATCCAGTGCTCCTGGTTCAGGTCGTGTCCTGTGGCATCTACGGGAGCAAGAAATCTTTCAAGCTGGTATACGTAAAGATTGTTAGGAAATACATGTGTCTCGAGTAGCCCCTTCATCCACACTATGTGGCTACGTGTCAATCGATGTCTAAGAAAAGAAATTTGGGAACTCTCCTTTCTCCTCACAGCCCATACATGGATTTGAGAGCCCCCTAATTTACCCGCGGACAAAGTTCTACGATGTCGAACTCCCGAACTGCCTAGACTGTGTCAATGTTATTGAACCATTAGATCCCGTATATATGGGAGTTTCTCAATTTTTCCATTATTCGGGAGCCCCAATAACAATCCCCGTGCAATAGTAATCGCGATGTATGTCCTTCTGGCGTCCTGAAGGCCTCCCATTCTGAGACCCCAAGCAAACAGGGAAAAAGTAGAAACACCAGGAGCGAACGTGGGAGCGCCCTAAGGCTGGCCCGTCAAGCCTCATAACCTGCCTGAGGAATGAAGGGGAAGAAGGGTGCTGAGAAGGATCGTATAGGGGCAATCTAGCGGCAGGTTGAGGGAACGTATGTGCTGTAAGTAGATTTCAGGGGTTCGTCAAAATTTTTGGTCCCTTTGTGGGCCGCTTGGAGCACTGCCTTGCAAAGAGTGTTTTCATGCACCGCGTACATGGTGTGACGAGCAGTCTTGCTTTTGCATTACGAGAAGCAAGGAGCCTTGAAGGGCTGCTATGAGCCTCGCAACTTAGAAGAGAGAGAAGCAAGTCAGGGATGTCATTGTGATTGAACTGCTTTTGCTGGCTGAGTCCCATCTTGATTGATCCACAAGCTAGCAATTGGGAGCCCCCATAGCCCTGACTTGAGCCTAGACATGGAGCCCGCTTTGGCTGGATTCCCCGTTGAACTTCCAGAGGCAGATCCGGGGAGTCCTGTGAGTCCACCTCCACCTCCGCCTGTGCCGTCACCGCCGGCGGAGACCACACGCCTCGGGGCAGGCAACGCCATGAAAACAGGGGAGTTTCAAGAGCTCTTAGCAGCTTAGCATGGGGAAGAATAATGATATCATTGAATTGGATGCTACATGATGGACTCTGGGCGTTGATCACCTCCTGGCAGAAATTCAGCACAGGATAGCCAAGCTGTTTGTAGCCCAGGGCTCTTAAAAAGCAGGATACCGATTTGTTGAGGATATGTTCAATGTAGCTCTTGAGAAAATGCGTCTCTGCTTCCGGCACTGATGTCAGAATTTCATCAGCAACGGCCCATCATGGATGAGCTTGCGACAAGTCATCTTGCAGAGCCTTTCAGTGGGGCATAGGCGAGCCAATCATGAGAGACAGCAGTAAAGCTACAACAATGGGGCATGCAACAATGTTGAGCATGGGCACGCAGATGCCGTGTCCCTCTGGGTATGATCCAAGTTCCACTCCAGTTCAAGTTCAACCCTTTCAGAATACAATTCGCACGTGCAAAGCTTCTGCAGGTCCAAGTGATTCCAGGGCCAAGCAGCCCAGGAAAGAGGGTGGAGGCGCAGTGGCTTTGGAGGTCATGGTTGATTGGAGATGGTGGAGAAAGAGATTGGGTTTCAGGGCTTCAGTTGTGCGGCGTACTGTTGTGGTTCATCCCCTTCCGCTTGCTCATATTCGCCTTTGCAGACCGGACCGCTTTGCCAGGCAGACTGACAAAACTCCTCGGTGTTTGGGTAGCTTCAAACTGAGAGTCAATCAGCCTTTGGTATGCTTTGGGCAGTTGTTCTGTCAGCTTGGGTCCCGAGAACCTAAAAACAGTTGTAGTGATTGTAGTGTTTGCATTTAAAGGCTAAGGAAAGAATGGTGAAATTCTTATGGCTATCACTGCTGATAGTCAATGCTGCTGTGATCATTGCATTCGGACATTCTACAGTTGCTTTCTCACAGTTAAGGACATACTCCGGCTGCCAGCATTTTCTCGTGTTCCGATTGCCCTGATCCAGGACTGGCAGCTGCCAAGGAGGTGCGGGTGGTCATCGCACAGTTTTGTTTTCAGCTTGGTCTTGAACACACCTCCCTGGAAACATCAGCATCACAGAAGTGGCCTGCATCAGTCCAGGGCGAGCTCGGAAAGCTTGGGAGTGTCTTTGTTGCAGTACTTTTCGATGCCTCCCTTAGCTCCAGTTGGAAAGGACCCTACCTCTCCCGGGACTTCTCCCCAAGGCCGTCGTGGGCTCGGCTGTGCTGTCTATGAAACGCGGCTGAGCCAACCAAAGCTGATCGAATGTTGTCCTAAGAGGCATGGACAGCCCACTGATCTAACAGGCACACATTGACTTGCTTTCCAGATGAGGCCAAGAAGGTTCGTTGTACTTATCAGAAACGGCGAAGCGAGAGGTTTGAGAATTGATCTCAGTACAGTGCTGGAGAGGGATCCTTTACAGTTCCTTCATGATCCTCAGGAGTCCTGAGAAATAATCCCTGATCCTGGATTTCTATGCCTGGATGCTGCTAAGGCAACCTGGCAGGGGTCAGGCAACGAGGGGCAGGCTGGGTTGGGTTTGGAAGCAATTGGGTCATGGGGCTCCTCGAACCCGTTAGAACCCCGAACTTTGTGACAATGACATACCGGGACCCATCATTCGAGGGTTTGGATCACGGGACCAAGGTGTTTCAAATCTCCGTGTAGTCAAGGGTGGGCAAAAGGGGGTCTGAACAAGGTTGCACCTGCGATGCAAACTTCCAAGGTTGACATTTGTATGACTACATGTGTAGAAATATGTGTGTCTGCATATTCACACAACATGAAACCTGCATGCTTCCATTGTCTTCCGTTCTGTTGGGGTCTCAGGACGGCATTTTGAGCGACAAGTTGGGAGGTTTGTTAGTCTCCTTCAGTCCGCCAGCGTCAGGGGATGTTTCCGCGACTCAGCATTCTGTTTCAGACAGCTTAAACTTGCCGCCGGCAGGGACCGAGTGGTACGCAGAGGATTTCAAAAACCGCCTGGAGAAGGCGCATGGGCAGCCTATGGCAGCATCGGGCGAATAGTGCTGGAAGAGGAGAGCCACTTGTGCGTGGACACCCGCTCTACTCGCCGTTAGCATCGACGACAAATCCTGAAGCCTCCACTAGCCGAGTCTCCATACTCTGGCCTGAATCCCCGCTATCATATTGCCTTTAAGGGGAAAGGGATCGTGTTGCACAAGCAGCCAAAAAGTGCCCGCCAACTTTTTGATACCATCCCCAGCATTCAAAGGCTTCCAACGAGGCATGACATCCCATTAGACACCTCGAATGGAGGGTGCTGAATCAACAACGCTGGGAGGTCATAGCGCAAAGCCTTGCCAGATCTCCAAGCCCCAACAATCATTCAGTATGTCGTATCCCAAACCCTATATTTTGGAATGGGGAGTATGAAGAGTGTGGTCCAACCCACCCACCCACACACCCACCCACCCACCCACCCACCCACCCACCCCACCCACCCACCCACCCCCCCGCCCGCCCGCCCGCCCACCCGCCCACCAACATTCCAACATACCAACATAACACACAACATACGTACATGCCTAGCCTACCTACCTACCTACATACATACAAGCATACGCATGCGTACATGCATGGACATGGAGAGCTTGTAGGAAGAGACGGTTCGGCCATGCTCCGTGTTTAGATGTTTGCCCTGGAAGTGCAGGCAAAAAGCACCAAGGACAAGGGCTTCATCAAATCCATCCTCAAGGAGGCTTGCTAAAAGAATTATTACAACATCAGTGCACCAGTTTGTGTCATCAGGGCTTTTGCAGGTTTCATTGCCGCTGCCAGGATACAGGTGGGTTCGCTCAGCAATCCACATAGGTATTTCTCGAAGTCATGCCCGTTTTGGGCATACCAGGGTGTATTCGGGAAATGGATATTATTCTAGGCTCGTAGGGCTGATGTTATCTTCACACAAGGAAGACCCAACCTTCTTTCACCCGGACTTGGGATCGCTTGCGTTTTGGGCTAGGAAAGTCCTAATTCAGTAGTAGTTAGTAGTCGTTGTGGACATAAACTGGGCCTCTAGCATGACTGGGTTTCGCCAAGAAAGCACGCTGGCAAGTATGACGCGACCGGGCGTGGCAGTGCCATCAAACATCAGCATCCAGACCTCCAAAGTATCATCACATGACATATCTTGAACGTGTAGGTACAAATACGCCGCTGCGAAGACAGGCTGCAACGACCCTTCATCAGGTTTGATGGTTCAGAGGGATGGGCTCCGCATTCCCGAATGGATCTCAGTCCACCATACATACCATCCAACCTGAAAGCTTTCGAGCGATTAAGGAGCCCAGTCAAAACCAACATCTCCTGCGTAGAAGACCCCCCCTTGTCTCAATTTCCAAGCCATTCTCAACCCCAGGTCAATGGAATCTAGAGAATACATTACAGCCTGAAGCACGGCATTACAAGCCATGCTGTAACAGCCAGGTCGCGGAGAACAACTATGCCACTGGCGCGGCGTTGGAACCGATTTGTAGGGGGTTTTGATGAATACAACTTATTGTTTGTTACTGTTGAACGGTTTGACCCCGTACACATCCAAGAAGTGGAGTTGGGTAACTTGGTAACTTCGATCTCCCTTGGTGTTTTGCAAGAAGAGGATGGATTGCAAGGCTTTTTGTGGGTAAGTATCTGGGGGCCACTGTGCTTTTTTTGCGTGCCAGACGGGACATCATAAGACAAGCTACAAGGTACCCAAGGAAAGAAACTAAACCTAGCCCCCTCCAGGCCCTAAAAACAGAAACCCCAAACAAACAGGCTCTAAAAAGCTCCTTAATCGACGAACCTAGGCCTTGCGCAACCAGTGGGCCGTGCCCAGGCCCAGGATTTTGAGAGGAAGTTCGCGGAATTATAGATTTCATCATGGGATTTCTCAGCTTTTTCCATCCAGTGTGGGCAGATTTTAATTCCCCTACATTTGAGACGTTCCATTTCTCTCTTCCTCTGTTATCAGACTTCCGCAGGGAAGGGCCAAGTCAGAATATGGATCGGTCAGATTACGCTGCGGTCCCCAATCAGGATTTGCCCTGTGTTCTCATCGCTCTCCCGTTTCAGTTTTTCTCCTACATTATCCTCAGGTTTTGAGGCCATGAAGAAGAAGAGCCCCGTATTGTGGTTTGACATAATATGGCCATCTGGAAATCCAAAGAGCAAGAACTGGCATGTTCCGAGGCTTGTCTGAGAGTTGAACCTGCTGTGTTTGTAAACAGCTGCGGAGCTTTGTTGCGTTGAATTGTAAAGGCTTAGTGCATTCGTGTGCCTTTGCAGGAGCGAGCTCGTTTCGGTGGAAACTTGTCCCGGACTTGGTGCTGCTCTGATTGGGTACTATTTCTTTGCTAGATTTGCCGGCTAAGCCGACGCATGGTCTTGCCTGGATCCGATACTTGAGACTGGGCATCATGACATCAGGAAGTTCGCAGACGACTGGAATATCAGAGACACTGTGTGGACGAGCCACCATCAGCCTGTCTCAAAGAGACAGTCCATAGCATTGTAAACCGTTGTGGGAATCGTGGTCCCAACGACAGTCAGATAGTACCATCGTGTACCAGCACTGTGCATGTGAACACTTTTATTCGCAATTGTTGTAGCACTTGTACTGTTTAGGTGGTGGTAGTGATAGTAACCTGGTGCTATGCTGGTGTTGATTGTCCTGCTGCTGGTGCTGGCACTGGTTGGCCTGGTCGTGTTGAGGGTGGGAGGAAGAGAAGGAGCATGAAGAGTCAGCATCATGGAGATACTCAGCATCATGAGTCAGGCTGGTAGCGATGATGAGACTATAAAAACGGCATTTTTACAACAGTGTGGTAATGTTCAAGCTGCCCCACAACCTTCCTGTGCATGCTTGTATGCATAGAGTGTGGATGATGCACCGGTTGCCGGCTCCATGAGTCTATAGATTTACATGCAAGTGCTTGGGCCCATCAAGGCTTGAAATCCCGCGTCACCGGCATGGGCACAGACCCAGAGGCTGGATGAGCCATCATTTGAAGTGGTCGCAGGAAGCCTAACCTGAGGGCCTACTTGTTTCAATTGACGAAGCTATATCACATGACATGGACTTCCTAAACGTGAGGGAAGACTTAGCACCTTGGCACCCTTATGCAAGAATCCCCATCTGGGAGTATGTGCATTTTCTCGGGATAGGAAGCTTGAGCGTGCTATTCTCGCGAAAAATCGGCTGCCGATCTGAGCTACAAAAGAGTCTTGGCTCCTTCACAATCAAATCGCTGCCCTTTCCGCTCACACACTGCCTTTGTCAGATCACTTTCTCCAGCATGACCACAGCGGATGCCTCTGCCCTAAACGCAGGGGAGATCATTGAGTGAGAGCCCGATGCATGCAGCAAGTCGTCCGTCTAGGCTAGCAAGATGTACCGGGATTGTTTGAACTGCTCGAAAAGTTTTCTCCGATCTCTGTACCTGAGGCGCTCATGTGGTTCTCCCGTGAGCCAAGTCGCAAGGCTTCCTGCAACAAGAGGGTATCGGACGTACCCGGGAGCTGGCCATTCTGAAAGCCCTGGTTCCTAATGCACGAGCGAGTCGTGCACCACAATTCTAACCATAGAGTTCTTCAGCATAGAATTCTTTTCTCGAAGCGTCTGTGTGCTTCGGTGCAATGACACGTGTCAGGAAATGGATAGCATTTCCAGCCCCCATGATTCTGTGTATCTGCGCGCTCTTTTTTGCTGGGGCTCCAATCAGCAAGAGCTGAGCAGCCTCCTGCGGCAGGTTGTTGGACTGAACTTTGCCAACGGCCAATCGGTTGGTGGAGGCAGGAGGCTTCTCTTGATCGACGCAAATGTGGTCATCCCAGGTTGAAATTTGGCTTGACTTGCAAGTCGCGTAGTGGCTAGTGTGGACTATAGATAGCACGCATCCTCGGATCAATCTCTGAGTGGGTTGCCTCAGTTTGCAGAGCCACCATACCAGCCCTGACATCTCCGGAGGTTACAAAAATGGGGCATATGCACAGGAGGAGGACCCAACGCACCTGCGAGCTTGTGCTGTGCTGCTTCGGGGATCTTACCCATCCAAAATTTGAGAATAGTTCGAAGGCACCGCGTCCCCGACTCCTCTACTCTAGCTGTCCTAAGGAAACTGCGGGGGAACCAGCCGCCAGATGCCTCTAGGTCCCTGCCCTAGGGATCCATGTACACAAATATTACCTACATTGGGCCCTAAAGTCTGTAAATATTACCTACATTGGGCTATTTGGATCCCTAGGGCTGTAGCTACAGTAGGTACTGAAAACCCGCAGCTGTAACCAGGTGATGTCTTATCGTCTCTTATAATTGCTATGGATAACTCGGGTGTTTCGTGCTAAATACCTACCTAAGATTTACACCATGCCCAATCTCCAGCCTTCAGAAGGTGAGAGTCTCAACGCTCCTGTGAATCCAGTCTAGGATGAATGGACCTCAGCTATGCTCAGTGCTTACAAGAGGGTAACTCCTTTCCATGCTTCCTTCATATACATATATATATATATACTCCGCTATGAGCATCATACTCACTGCCCACATCCTTCACTATCAGGACCTTTGTCGCCGAATGCCGACGCTTTACACCTCGCTGTACAATGCCAAGCGGGACCGGCTACGGCTACGGAATGAAACTCTGTGGCCTGAGCACTTCGCAACGTATTTCCCATGCGAGTAGAATGCTACAGCAGTTAGCCGTCACGAAGAGCCTTAATGGTAACCTCTATCTTAAGAAGACTTTACTTCTGAAATTGGAATCGCAAGATAGTACTTGCTTGCTTGTTCTGCGCTTGTTCTTCATGCACCCTCCAAATTCCCATTGAAGCCTGCTCCAGCAAAAAGACCGGGGTGGGATGGCTCTTTGCGGCATTCAGGTAATTTTCGGTTCGGGTTCAGAGCTGAAGTTGATGCTGTATCATCCCAAACGCTAAAGCCAGAAGAGGAGGGCTTGTACCCCTTCGGGCCATCCACTTGCTCGAGTGCGAGTGCGGCGAGATACTCTGACGCCCGGACCTCGTGACAAAGGACTTGGTCAAAACTGAGGCAAAACGCATCACGAGGGGACGACTGGTGGGCTTTGTTTCCCGGACTCAGCAAGTAGCTGGGCACACCTTTTCTGTTTTCTACTGGTAGCATCCAGCTGGTACAATGACCTTTGGTGGCCGATCATATAACTACCTCGCGAAAAAAGCCATGCTATTTGTTTGAAATCCTGATTACTTGAGCACAATGAGGACATTGACGTTGAGATCCAGCTTTCTCATTCGTCGTTGGTCGTAGGACTCCTGAGGAGGGAGCTTTTATGCCTCGTGAGGCCCAGATGCCTCGGATTGACAGCTTAAGAAAATTGACTTGGGGTTCTATACTGGGGTGCCTCGTATTTGGGGCCCCGCAAGATGGGACTGCTTCACTGAAAGGTTCATCCAAGAGGGAAACAATACAGTGAGTAATGTAATCAATGTAATCTGCTCTCTGATAGCATGGTAGCACCCCATATCCATTACCTGTGCATACCCATGCATTTTTTTACAGTGATGTACTCCCAATGAGATGCTTCACAACACGACTGAAGTATTTCACGCGTCGGATGCTAGGGGACTCGATGCCCTATGCTGGATGCCACCCCGTGCATCACAGGTCCTGTGGACGCCGAAGGTTTGCATTGCTCGCGCGGGCGAGGCCCAGTCCACTACATATGTTATAATATTGGGGTTATAGGGTTTAAAATTGGGTTTTATTGGGATAATGGAAAAGAAAATGGAAACTACAGGTTATAATATTGGGGTTATAGGGTTTATATATTGGGGTTTTATTGGGATAATGGAAAAGAAAATGGAAACTACAGGTTATAATATTGGGATTATAGGGTTTAATATATATCTGTCAGTGTCACAAAGATTTGGCAGTTGATTTGGGCTTGGCAGTACGGACACCTGTAGCCCCAAGCTGGAATCCAGGCAGCTGTATATTCTGACAGGTTGGTTTGGAGATGTTTGGAGCTTAGTCTTTTTTGTACTGTGTCCTGGCCCAGCTGTAGCACTTTGGGACCAGGATTAAAGCGCTTGGTAACCCTCAATGTAGACGCTTAATTACAACAGCGGCATGAGGGGCAATGACCTGCTTTCATAGGACCACGGCTTCGCGCTTCTGTCGAAGGAGCAGCAGGCCTTGGCGGTGAAATTTTCAGGGTTTAAGGGCCTCTGGCCTGACTCTACTCGGACTTGGGAACTGTTGTGCAGCTCAGCTTGACGCTGAATGACACTGCTTCGAACAACTTTGCTTTGCTGCCGTGGAGTGTCCCGGTGCAAATGATGAAGTTTAGGCAGAGAAGACAGGCGAGAGCTCGATGATATTGATTAATTTTAGAATGAATAATATAGATATTAATATGAATATAGATATGAATATTAATAATGATATTAATATTAATAATTCACACTTTGGCTCTTGGTTCGGGGCCAGGCGACAGTGTCACTGGTAGCGGCAGCAGCACCGTCCGGCGCCCTGATCGGCCTTCTGCAAAAAGCCTGCAGCATTTCCACATGATTTGCCACACCAGCCTAGTATTCCCTTTCAAGTCTGAGCGGAAATCAAAGACAGATCACCCTCACCTGCATGCTTGTCCGTGTCAATGGCAAACTTGCAGATACAGGTCGAAGAAGAGTACCTGCGACCAGAGATTCTCAGTAACCACTATAACCCCAATAGTATAACCTGTAGTTTCCATTTTCTTTTCCATTATCCCAATATAAACCCCAATATAAACCCTATAACCCCAATATTATAACCTGTAGTTTCCATTTCTTTTCCATTATCCCCATAAAACCCCAATATACACCCTATAATCCCAATATTATAACCTGTAGTTTCCATTTTCTTTTCCATTATCCCAATAAAACCCCAATATAAACCCTATAACCCCAATATTATAACCTGTAGTTTCCATTTTCTTTTCCATTATCCCAATTAAACCCCAATGTAAACCCTATAACCCCAATATTACCGTTCTAGGAGGCGGCATAGAGTCTACAGAGTTGGTTCAATTCTCCAGAACTCCCAAAAACCTGGCAGCCAAAGCCCAGATTTGGAACACCAAAATCTGCTCGGTGTATTCAAGCGGTTTTAGACTTTTGTGGGCGCTGACGCGTATGCCCTGGTCATCCTCAACGGATCCAAGGCAAAATACCTTTCACCTTTTTAAAAGATCGTCTTTAGGCACGTTTGGGAACATTATTGAAGAGATCTTTTTAGAAAGCATCTGCGAAGCTGTCCGACAAGGAACATCAAATTCGCCGACCCACCTGAGCGGTACGACAAGGACTTGATGCCCCTCTGGCGTGTTTGTAGAAGAGCTCCTCAATCCATAATTGGGAGTGTCTCATCATGCTGAGCCGATGTAACTGGTCGCAATGATAAGGATTCTTCTATGAGGGAGCGTATAGAGGGGACCCTTTGCGTTGAGATGTTTTTGGGTGTTGTCGCACAAGTGCCTTCTCCAGACTTTGGCTCTGAGAAGCTCCATAGTTCATCGATCATCGCGTGGGGCAGCGGCAGCAGGGGTCACTTGCAAGGCAAGAATAGCAAGGCCAACAAGAAATGGGGGTTTCCCAAAATTAGGGGTACCTTCTTGGGGTTCCCCATAATAAGGATTATAGTATACTGGGGTCTATATTAGTTTCCCCTTATTTTGGGAAACTACCAAATACTGTTCTTCCCGAAGGTGTCCCAGAAGGTTACTCTCACGTGCGGGAACAACTTGAGCTTTGGCCTAGCGGTGGTTGGTCACAGTTGTTTCAAGCTCCGTTCTGCTGGTCTTCTCCAGGTTAAACACGGTGAAAGCCATCCTGCTTGCGCCCCTCATCAAGCAGCCCGAGGCAAGTCTGCAGCCACTCCGCGGCCAGGTTTCCAGTATTGTACTTGCCGGGCTCACTGACAGGCTATCCTTGAACTTATTTAAAACCTAGCAATCCTTTGTGTCTTCGTAAGAGCCCTGGCGAAAGACCACGACCATCGTGCTCGGTGCTTGGGGCTGTGGTGCCTTCGGATGCGTCCGCATCCCAGGAGTGTTGTGCCTGACGTGGCTCAAACCAGTCGTGGCGCGTCTCTTGTAGCCAGCTGTCAAGTACACAGGACAGGAAGGAACATGTAGAGTCTTGTGAAATGTGTAAGGGCGCCAGGACAGCTGCCGAGCGGTGCTTTACAGTTTCAAGCCGTTTCGCAGACCAGGATCCACATGACATCGCCGAGCTTTTCGTTTCAGCTCTTGTGATGCACAGGTGGGCCTGCACCATCTCGCAACACTCTGTGGGTTGTGAAGTTCACCATGGTGTAAATCCTCTGGTGGCGAGATGAGTAACCCGAATGCACAGGGACCCAGAGGTTTCTTCAAAGCGCCCCAAACATGAGCAGCACAGCTTGTGGACGCAGGCTGGGTCGACTCTACAGAGAGATCCACTTTGCCATACCTCAGTTTGAGGCCGCGATATGAGATGGCTGGTGCATGGTGGATCGTAGCACACGGAGAGCTTCGCACCGCACAGTTGACTGGTATAGTAGTTTCCATCTTATTTTCCATTATCCCAATATAACCCCAATATACTATTGACTGGGTTATCGCTGCAGTCTTCTTGTTCTCAACAGCTTGCCACTGCGGACTCTGTGACCGATCAACTGCAAGTACCAGACAGCCTGAGCTGCGAAACTTTCAGACCCCCACAGGCCCCACAGCCAGCTGCAGCTCCTTGCCACATGCCCAGGTGCAAGATCTGAATCCAACGGTTTTCCGCGACACCTTCCGACACCTGTCTGCACTTGACTTCAGCGTTGTGTAAACCTTTTGCAAGAGGCCTGCAATCACTAAACCTGGTCAATTTCCGTGTAGTGATTCCCCGGAAGTGCACCTCATTTGATGCTTACCTTCATTTCGTAGTCCCTTAGTCTTGTTACGATGATGAACAGGCTTGTAAACTTGCAGTCTGTGCTCTCGTTCTAATTTGGTTTGCAAGGCTGCTTGCCTGGCTCTAAATAGGGCAAGGCTGGCACATCATGGTGTTTCCTGAATCGTGTGGAGGGGGAGCGGGGAAGTGAATACAAGCACTGCTGCGGGAGCGGCGAGGATTATGCAGGGATTACACAGGTATTCACTGTCTCACTCCCAGTTGAGCATGGGTATGTCTCCTGCCCTAATGATAGAAGCGTTAAGTGTACCGGAGAAATAGTGTGAGATACCCCAAATAGGATAGAATATCAGCATAGCGTAAGCCTTACGTACGCTCTGATGGCTTCCTCTATTTCCCGGCTTTGCATGTCCAAGTCATGCAGCTTGTAGCACCCTTCTCCGCGCCAGCACTTGATCGCAGTATGCCGCCTAGAGCATAAGGTGTTTTGGTTGCTGACAATTTCCGGAGTTGGCATTTGTTTCCGAAGCTGTCCAGCAGCAGAGGCCACAAAGGCATGAAGTTCAAGGAAGTCGACATGCACCTTGGCTTTTCATTCGATCTGGCTCAGCAGCTGCCGCACAAGAAATTTCGTAGCTGGCGACGGGCACATGGCGTAGGTAGAGCAAACAATGGCAGACGACAATCAACTGCCAATGCAAGCTTTGTAAGTCTTTGTTCGTTGTTCCATGGCTGTTTGGTTCATTGTTTCGCTCGCTGCTTCACGGGGCCATTGGGATGCGTAGTTCCCGGCATTTTGGTCTGGCAGCGAATGGGTATGTCCCAAACTGTTTGGGGGCGGGCGGAGTTTTTTCTCTTCGATTATCCCTCTTTCCAAAACCTCATAAACAGCTACATGCTGCGATCCATAGAGGGTCAAGTGATTCAGTGAGTGACCACACCCGCATGTCAGGGCGGAGCTCTTCAGCGAGTAGGCCATGCATGGCAAGCCTTGCTGTATACGATAGTTCAAGTCTGCTGATAATGTCAGTGTAAGCATCCATACATGCCTTCGTGCCAGATACCAGGATTACGGACCACTCTACTATTTCACTACCTCATTACTGTCAAATCATACTCCTACTCCACCTGCTTCTGCCTGTTCTTCTGCTGTGCTGCTGTTGCTGCTCCTGATTCCGCTCGAAGATGCCTCCCTGACTGAGGATTGGAGCCCGGTGAGGCAGGGGAGTGGAGGGGTCACGGTAACGTATGGGTACTCAACGGAGAGTGTCTCAGAGAACAGTGATATACGTGTAGCATGTGCGGGGACTGCAGGGAACGTTTTAACCACAATCCGCCTCAAGACCCCCTGCTTCAGGGTGAGGCAGGGGATCCTCCGTTAGCTCGCAGCTCAACAGCTTTCAAGAGAAGCTATCAAATGCGTCGTTCGCTCAAAGTGCCCCTGGGCAAGAAGGCTTAGAAATGGGGGGTCATTGAGGCTTAGACGTTTTCTTCGGTGCCTCGTTTGGTGCTGGTCTTCCATGACTTCCATGGCCATCCTCCTGGCTGTGATTGCCTAAGATTCTCGGCCGGGTAGCGGCTTATGCCAGCAGGACCGGAGCGGATGTGGGTCTTTCACAAAGGGACCTGGGATACATCAGGATGGCTTCGAAGGATGCTATAGGGATAGTGCTCAGAAGCCGCCAAACTCGTGACATGTTAAGATTTGCTTGCGATTCCTCTTGATGCCTTTTGAAAACCGACAGGGTGCCAAGACAACATATGTGCCCACACATCCTGTGACCCTGGCATGTGCGCTACTGGCGCTGGTTGAAGCCTTGAAGTAGGTTGCTGCAAACGCGACGTGATGTTCGCAGCAACTGGCAGCCTTCAATTGAGCATCTGCAGCTTGGATCTCAATTTTCTGCCTCGAAAATGGTGCAAAAAAGTCAGGCGGTACAAAATACAACTAGCGCAGCTTCTTTCATAACTTTTCTGCACCATATTAGTATAGAGTCTCACGCTCCAAGGCTTCTGCGCAAGATCTGAAGGTCTGGCAGAAACTCTGGATCATCTCCACGAAGACATTTACTCATGTAGTTGGACCAAGATTGCTCTGCTTTGCGGACAGGAGGTGATCCCTACATGAGGTAGGGCTTGTGTTGGGGCTGTGATGGCTGTAGACCTAGGTTCCTTGGGGATGATAGTGGTGTGTACATACGAGGTGTCTTTGTGAAGGGCCATGAACAGAAATCCTACCTCAAATGCATCCAAGATTTGCCACACCTCAGAAGAGGTTACGCTCACCTGAGCAGTGGGAATCAGTGAGGCCTAGCGTTTGGGAGGTTCGCAAAACCGGATCCCTGAAATGCGGACCATTCAGGCCAGACCCTGAGCCCAGAACGATATGGAGAAGCCTTGCATCAGATCTTTTGATTTGTTTTTGCACCCGCTGCTTATGTGAAATACCGCCTCAAACCGAAGGAGCGCTGTCAATTCTAGGCATACTGCTGAAGGCTGAGTTTGTAAGACCTTCCCACCATGTAAGAGCCTGAATGGTTGGTAGAACCATCCCCTTACAATCCGATCCCGAAGTTGTATTTGTACACATCTGTACTCCAAGCCCTGCTTCAATCATGTAGGCCCCTACATTGCATCCAGACGATCTGCTAGTAGCTCTCTTAGAGTTGTTACGCGGAGGTGTTTTCAGTAAGCCGAGTACAAGAGTCGCAGGGACTATCCAATGCTGCAGAGGACTTGCAGAGGTATCCTGCAGGGTTTGCGCACCGATGTCAACATTTCTGTGGTCTAGAAAGACAGGAACGCTTCGTGTTTGAGCCAGAATCGTGCGCCCATGTGTTTCTTTTCAGCATGGCAGAAAACAAAGTCGCTGGCAAACCAAAGCTAGGAGCCCCAGAAAGTCCCAGAACCCATGTACCAGAAGCTTGTTCCACTAGGGTGCAGCGCAGGATCTGTCAGTTTCGCTGCATCAATCCCTGGATGTACATTGGTGGTCTCTGAGAAATGCAGGGGTTCCGTGGAGCAGTAATATACGCATCGTAGTTTGTTCCGTGCAGGGCATTGTGCTGTGCTCTGAGCCCTTTTCCTGCCCCTTTAGCTACTAGCATACATGCACATCTCTTTCAGCCTGAAAATATCAGCAACAACTCAGCCGAGAAATAGCATAGCTGCAAGGCTGCAACCTCTGAGGTCCTGGGAAAGCCCACCCAGGCACAACTTTCTAAGCCTTGCCGTAGGTAGGGCCAGCAAACAAGCACCCCGGACAGAACTTACAGATACATGCTACTCTTGAGGGTAACTTCAGCACAGCAGACAACGGCTTTGCTGCAACAACGAGATCCTGGCTGGCCAGGTTGTAGAGCCTCGCTCCTCGGCCGCATATCAAAGATGCTGTGCATTCTTTTTCTCTTTGGGTATGAAAAGCAGTTGTTCAGCTGTATGTCTTCATGCCCTGCGCTGCATGCTTGTAGCACAAAAATATCCGCCATGCCCAACGACTAGCAAAGGTTGGAGATTGGCAGCTTTTGTGTAGGATACAACGCAGGCCAGAAGAGCTACAAGCATAATTCCCTCATATTTCCCTACTACGTCCCCAATGCCTTCTCTGATTCTTTACGTACATAACTGCTTCAGAACTGCTTGAAAGCAGCGAGGCCATGCGCGGCTCTTCAGTCCTTGCTTTCCTTCAGCAAGCGGAGGCATGCGCATCCGCAGTTGGGGGCGGCTGCGCAGTTTGTTGCTGCTTTCATGAGTGGAAAAGCAGTTGCCCAAAATGAAGGGCCAACAAAGACCACCAGGGGGTGGATGGTAGTTTGAGAAAACAAGGGCATGTCACAGACCGCTATTTCCTGTTTATCATCTCCTGATGCTCATCGTGAGGGTCTTGTTGCTGTTCTTGACCGGGTTTGCTTTTGTTACGGTGAGCGGTATACTCATCAACATTGCGCGCTGTAGACCGCAAGCCCGAAACTTTACCATGAAATCGCATGTATCCGCGAAGTTCATATCGGCAATTAACAGGACAGAGTTCCACCGTAAACCCGCAACCCTGAGCCCTACATCACATCTTGAACTAGCCTTGAAGCCTTCCTCCTTGTCAGGCCAACCTGGCCCTGATCAGTACGCAGCTGGAGGCCGCACGCTTTGTTTAGTCCAGGGGTCTTGGCTTTAGGGTGTCGATAGTAGGGATTAGGGAAAGGTCACTACTGCAGCCTATCTTGCACAAAAAGGCGGTATGCCTTACAAGATTCCATGCAGAGTTTGAGAGGGTCCCTCCTGGGTAAGGAACAATCTTTTTCAACATGAAGTAGGGATCCATGCAGGACTGGGAGGGATCTGGAATTCACCTGTGAATCAGGATGGCGCCTCGGGACGAGGCTGGGTGAGTGCTGCGGGCAGGTGCTCACGTGGAGCTGTTGGCAATTTCTCAAAAGTATGCCTTGCCTCTCGTTTGAGGGTCCTTACAGCTAGGACCCTAGTATGTGAAAGGGTAGAAGAGGTCCCCGTAGCCATGTGCGAAGTCAGGTTTACATACATATATGTATATGTATATACAATCATATATATCTGTGTGTGTTGGGAGATGTTGCTGTCGAGGCATGCTTTTTCGACCACAACTTGTGCAGTTCTCATGAATGCGGATCCCAAAGTATGGGACTCCATTCACTGCCTTCAGTAAACCTGTTAACGTCCCAATGATTTCAAGAAGCCGCCACTTTTTGCACTTTGACAGCCTTGAGCCGTGCGCGGCGGCGCGCCGCGGAGAACTCAGGTTTTCACGCACCCCGAAGCCTGAAAGAGGAGTTAAAGGTGTTTGAGCTACGGTCCAGGGTGCTGGTTTTCAGGATGGATTTAGAGTTGTGGCTTTGGATCACCGCGCTTGAGATGTAGGAGTGAGCGGTCTACCAAAGCCGCCCTGTAGCATCCTCCTTTTTGTGTGGGCTCGTACTTTTCATTTTGTATTTGTCCCAAGAACGTAGGACAGCAGAGTTCAAGTAGAATTTGGGTTGCAGGGTTTGCCAAGACAGAGGGTCCTTGGTTTTGGGAGTTCCGCGATCAAGGGTTCTAGTCTTCAGGCACGGCGTGTAGAATTAGATCCCCCAGCCACCGAATCATTTTTACAAGGTGGTCGTAGAGTCCTGGACGGTGGCATCAGATTGGGGATCCATGTTCTAGAAGCTAGATCTTTATGACCCCTTAGGCAAGCTGCCAGCCCTGACAGCTGGCTTTGGGGTACTACCCTAGATGCCAACTACAGCACCGACAGTTGTGCCTCTGTCCACATCTCAATGGGCCTCAAAACAGTATGGATGCCTATCAGCAAGATGCTCCAAATGTCCTCAGAGCTTTATACTGAGCTCCTGCAAGACCGGCATATCTGGAGCTCGTGCATTGGCTACAAGAAGTCAACGGGCATTTACCTCACGGGGGCCGCTCATGTAAACCACTACACAATTCTTGCACATCTAGGCTGGAGCCAGCCCCCTAGATCGGAAATGTCCTTACACATGCCATTGTCCCTGAACTCCCAAGAACCATCTTTCTATTCTAGCAGTGGCCGCGGCAAACAGCACCTATGGTCTTTGCCAAACTCACTGAAACCCTAAACCCGGAACCTTCCCAAAATCCCATCTTGAAATCCTGCTAACCTGGAGTCCCACACCTTCCCATAATCACTGTAGCGCAAAACCCCAGACCTTCCCCACACTGCTATCAACCGCATAATACCGCATACAAATGGTAGTTTCCCTAAATAAGGAGACCCCAATATAGATCCCAATATATTATAATCCTTATTTAAGGGCTGCCGCCGCTG
>CAJNIZ010045900.1:10166-30179 GCA_905231905.1 Symbiodinium pilosum
CAATATAGACAACAAAATACTATAATCATCATCCCCCAATATGGTACCCCTGATTTTGGGAAACCCCATATTCCCCCCCAGGAACCTGACAGTAATGTTGCTGCATGACCCTCCCGAAATCCCAACTCCAAAACGTAGGCCGGAAAATATCTAATCTGTAAGCTACCGAGATAACCCAGTACCCGCGCTCCATCACGCTAAGCCCTTCAGCCTTCAGGCCGTGAAAACACGGTTCAATGATGCTCAAAATGTTGGGGCTATATTGGGATAATGGAAAAGAAAATGGAAACTACAGGGATTATAGGGAGTATATAGGGGTTATATAGGGGCTAAGACCCTCAGAGTCAAAAACAGCATCATGTAAATACCCTCCACTTGACCATGTAATAGAGGCCCGCCAATGCCGGCCACAGCTCTAATGCCCTTAGCCGGGTACCGTATATCATGATATTCTAGACCATGCGACACTGCACCGAGACCGAAACCGCAAACCCTACAAACAAAAGCCCGAAGGGCCGAAAGCGACGCAGCTTCTCGAGAAGCTGCTCGCCGCCCAGCACCTCTCATGGAGATCGACGCAACAAGGAGCAGGCTAGGGGGTGCAAGGTTTACGTGCCTGCAGGTTTTTTTCGCGTGTCCAGCATGGCTGCTGTTTTCCTAGACATCGCGCTTAGCAGTCCTGCTGATGAGTGACTTCCTGCAGCAGCTGAACAATTTCCAGGTGGCCTTCCTGTGAAGCAGCCATCAACGGAGTCATGCCGTCATTGGCTGCTTTATCCTGGTCAGCCTTGGCCTCTAAAAGCAACTGAATGACATCCACGTGGCCTTGCTGCGAAGCTATGCACATCGGTGTTGTGCCGCTAGCATCCGCCCTATCCTTGTCAGCATTGGACTGTAGCAGCAGCCGAGTTACGTCCGAGTGGCCTCGCTGCGAAGCCAAGAAGAGCGGGGTTCTGCCACTAAAATTGGCGTTGTCCTTGTCGGCATGCCGCTGCAGCAGCAACCGGACGACTTCCAAACGGCCTCGAGCAGAAGCCAATAAGAGGGGAGTTTCGCCTTCATTGGTAGCCCTGTCTTTGTCGGCATTGGACTCTAGCAGCTGCCGAACAATTTCCACGTGGCCTCCTGCCGCAGCCAGTAACATCGCCGTTGCACCTTCAGAGGTAGGCTTGTCTTGGTCGGCATTGGACTCCATCAGCAACCGCACGATGTCCAAGTGGCCTTCTTGCGAAGCAATTAGCAATGGAGTAGCCTGGTTATCCGCAGCCTTATTCATGTCGGCATTGACCTCCAACAGTAGCTGAACAATGCCCAGGTGGCCATTATGCGAGGCAATGAACATCGGAGTTCTGCCATCATCACTGGCAGCGTTATCTTTGTCAGCATCAGCCTCCAGCAGCAAAAGCAGAGCTTCAATACTGCCAAACTCACATGCAAATGCATAGGCGACGGATCTGCTCCAATTCCCAAATCTGGATCCTGCGGCCTATGCAAGAGTTGCTCCATGGTCTCAATGTCGTTCTGGCTTGCAGCATGCTGCAGTTTGCGGATGTGTTCTTCAGTGCTCGCTGCGAATGACTGCAATATGAGCTGGACATCCATCGGCCCTTCCAGCACAACATCATCTGACAACATCTGGCCACCCGGAGGCAGCAGACGTTGCCTAAAGCGCGGCTGCCTGCATATGGGCTGCAGATGCCGCTTGACAGCTAGAATCCGGACTGGCTGTTCATGCGGAGGGGTCATCTGCACAAACTCCTGAAACGGGATTGTGAGCACTTCCTCTCCCGAAGCCATGAACACTCGCAACATCCCTGGTCAGGATGGCTGGTGACTGATGTAGGTGGAAAACATTCATTCGAACTGCCCTTTTCAAAGGATTCTATGGATGTAAAAGGCTTTACATGTATATGTATATTTATATGTATATGTGTATATAAATGGAAAGCTACAAATCTATGGGCTTGAATTTAAGCTACAAATCTATGGGCTTGAATTTAAAATGTTCAATAATGTTCCTTTTGGAAGGCTATGTCGGATTCATATTAGGTTTTAGGAGGATTGTAAGGCCTAAACGATTTATTGCCCGGAAGTTTCCACAGCAGGCAGACTTAGCAGGCAGACTTGGCAGGCTGTATGAGTGCTAAAACAGCCAGCAGGGCCAGCCAGCATTCGAGGCACTTGGAAGAAAAGAAGGAAGCTCAGCATGAGTTCTCTTTTCCGGAATTGTTAAACTGAACTCCGCACGATGGGAAATCAAGTTCTATGTAAGAGGCCCCACAATTTGTGCCGGGGAAATCGCACAGTGCACGATGCTCTGGCTCTGCGCTTTACAGGGCAGCTGCCTTCGGCATGGAGGTTGTATGCTTTTTGAAAAACTCACACAAAGGCCAGCGGAATGCCCGAAATACGGCGCTGGCACAGTTAAAGCATGGTAAAGCGCTGCCTATTTTGGAGGATATCTGCTCACAAGGCCGGCCTTTCAGGCACTTGGTCAGCGGAAGCCTAAACCCTTAACTATAATGGGTTTTGGTTATGTAGGGGTTATATAGGGATTATGGAAAAGAAAATGGAAACTACTATCCTAAACCCTTGAACCTTATTGGAAAAATCCGGAAGATGGGAAGTGAGCCTTTGTTGCGGAGGCTTAACAAGATGTACAGGAGGGTTGTGTTTTCATGGATACTACATGTCTTTTTGACATTACACGAAGAAGCGCAATGTCAGAAATGCTGCACCAGTGCAGTTAAAACAGTCTTGGCCCTGAAAAAAATATTTGGCTAAGCCAAATTCTATCGTGTCAACCTGCTTCTTGCTCTGTCCGCTCCAACGAATTCATTGGAATAGTTCAGGGCTCAGGGTTTAGTAGGGTCTAGGGTTAAGGGTTTAAGGGTTTTGGGTTGAGTTCTCTCCCCCTCTGATGGAAGGCAATTGCTCCTAGGGTAAAATCCAGTGGCGCTTTGCGTCAAGATCCTTTGTACCCAGAAGCCCGTTTTACGAGAAATCCTTTGGAATCATAAGGCAGACCTTGGACTAATGGGGCGACTTCAAGGTCGATCGAATCAGCACTCCTCACTCCTTTGGACTAATGGGGCGTAGCTTGGATTGATGGGCCCAGGATTGGACCAATGGGAAGAGGCTTAGGACTGATGGCGTGACTCAGAATATTAATCACACATCCTCACCTGTGGACTGATAAGGCGTAGCTTGGTCTCAGGATCCTTGGACTAATGGGAATGGTCCTTTGGCTTCGAACATGAGGGACATGAGCGTTATTCTGGTTTGAGCATATGATCTGCTAATTGGATCCTCTCAAACATTTACGTTATTGTGGTTTGGGTACGGATGCTCTGGTATTCTCTCACACACTAAAAAAATGAGCTTGGACATGGGTGCTCTCGTGAGCAACTGCTCACGGGGCTGAACGCTATCATGATTGGGGCATGGATCTTGATGCGCGGGCTACGCCAACGCGGTCGGCATGAGCGCTACTGTGCAAATGGGCACACTGATGGAGGATCAAACGCAACATCACATGAAAGATACGCCGGAAACTGTGCCCGTGTATGGTCAAATGGAAGTCATAGGACTATCATGGGCCTTCAGGGAGTATGCAGCCCCCAACACTAAGAAGGCCTAATAAGCCCCATTAAATAATTCCCAATCAGTCCCATACTTTGTGGGGCCCATTTTCTAGGGGGGCCATGTGGTAGTTTCCTTAAATAGGGGGACCCCGGGACCCCAATGTAGACCTTATTATGGGGACCCCCAAAATGGTACTCATAATTTTGGAAACCCCTAATCCCTATAATCCCCAGGGTTCCATTTCATTTTCCATGTCCTTTTCCATGTGATTCTCCTTTCTAGTAGTTTCCATTCTCTTTTCCATTTAATGGTACCCATAATTTTGGGAAACCCCCATGTTAGGCCGATGATGAACAGCACCTCTGGCCATGGTGTTTGTGCTGCTTTTGAAGCTTGAGACGTGTGGCAGAGTAGCTTCACAACATGTAGCCAGTCGTTGAATCCCAGGATTCAGAGTTTGAGGTTTAGGGTTCAAGCTTAGGATCAAATTTGAACAACGAAAATCAAATAGAAAGTGAAAAGGAAGCTGAGTTTCGGGTGTTATAGGCCTTGTGGTGTGTCGGCATATGGCTGCATAAGGGTTATTGGGAATAATGGTATTGACTCCCGTAATGTTAATGACTCCAGCTTCTAGATTGAAAGTCTTTGACGAAAGGCAGGAAATTTCGGGTTGCGGACTTGGTTGGTGAGGAACGAGATTCTTGTGGGTTCTCCAAATTGCGGTGACGATCCTAGCTTCAGGATTGTATGTGAGGATAACCTGACATGTCAAGACCATCCGTATGTACTCCCTTGTTACGATCCCGAAGCACGATTCATCTCTGCAAGGTCCTGCAGCCCTAAGCAAAAGCCGTGATTGTTGGACTCAACCCTGAACCCTAAGCCCTAAATCCTAAACCCTAGCATACCCTACTTACCCCAAAAGGTCAGCCTCCACGTCCGCGTCCGCCACGTCTGTTGCGCAGCCACTGTCGATTCCTCATCTTCAAGGTTTCTGTGTGACCGGGGTTTTTCGGGGCCTACTTGGAGGTTTATGGGGACTTAGTAACGCGCCAAAGAAAATGGAAAGTACTATGTATTATTTAGGGTTTAGGATTTAGGGCACTTAGAAAATAGGTCAATCATGGGGATAATTGGGGTTGTTATATGGCTTATAGGGGTTACTAACCTACTTACTAAGTCCCCATGACCCTCCAAGTATTCAATTGGACTAAGGTTGTGGCTCCCTTCAAAAAATGGAGCCCGACAGAGGCGTCTGGAAACGGTGCTAGTATACCAAAGTCTTCTAGTCAAGTGCCATGTCTACGGCTTAGCAATTTCGGACCACTCATCCAACGACATGAACTTAGAATTGAGGTTCAGGGTTTAGGTGTCAAATTGAATGAAGCCCTTGAACCCTACACCCCAAATCCTTAAACCTCCATCCCAAAACCCCCAAACCCTACACCTTGAATCCTAAACCCTAAGCCGAAACCCTAAAACTCTAAAATCCTGAATCCAGCATCCCAAGCCCCCGCCTGTGCTTGAAGGTTCAGGGTAGTTATATGGGGGGCTGTCAAAATTCTGGTCCCTTTTTGGGTACCCTAAATATTAGGTGCCGTATTATAATAAGGATCCAAAAAGGGACCATAATTTTGACAACCACCCATATATAACCTACTTATAGCTGTACTTCTATCCCATTCATACGCCCCCCAAGACCCTCATTTTGGTCATGTTTGGGTGATAAGTACCACATATGAATAGGTTCTATTTCCCTGAAACCCTAAACCCCAAACCCCTGAAACACTAAAGCCTAAACCTACAACCCTGAAACCCTAAACCTAGAACTCTGAAACCCGAAACCCTGAACCTAAAACCCTGAAACCCTAAAACCCCAAACCCTAAACCTTAAACCCCCCCAAAACCCTAAAACCCTAAACCCTAAACCCCAATTTAACCCCAATGTTCTAAGAAAGAGCCGTGGAGCCGCCAGCCGGAGGTGCGCTGCTACAGGCTGAAGGCCTAGGTCCCCCAGCAACCCATTAATGATAAGGGTACCCTTTTTCCTACTGTTCAAATTTCTAACCCTAAACCCTAAACCCTAAACCCCAAAATAAAAAGGGCAACCCTAAACCCTAAACCCTAGACCCTAAACCCTAGACCCTAGACCCCAAAATAAAAAGGGCAAAAGGGTACCACTGGGGTACCTAGAGGCAAGAAAGGGCAGAGCAGGCTCTTTACGGCAGCCTTCAGGGTGTTGGTTTTGGGTTTAGGGTTCAGGGTTTGGGGTTTGGGGTTTAGGGTTTAGGGTTTAAGGTATAGGGGTTTAGGGTTTAGGGTTTAGGGTTTGGCGTTTGGGGTTCAGGGTTTAGAGTTTAGTTTTTAGGGTTTAGGGCTTCTGGAGTTGTATACGGTTCTAGACGGGATATATAGGGAGACATAACCCCAAAGAATGGATAAGCGGGCAGAAAGGAAAATGTAGGATTTGGGAGCTGGGTTGCTTCAAGTGGGGTGCCCCTAAAGGTATAAAGGGGTTATAAGGAAATGAGGGGGGGGCCTGATTCAGCACTCGCACTCTATTGCAGTGATTTCGAGAATACCAACCTGGAAAGTGGTTTTATATAGCGGGATATAACTCTGCCTGCGGGCTTCCTAAACACTAGAGGCCGTCTGAATGAGCCCAAAGAGGGAGCATGGCTTTGGAAACCTACCACATAGGGATTACATGTTGGGTTGAGGTCACTTTAACATTACGGAATCGTCAGCCTGTATTCAGGTTTCTTGCCTCGATTCGGCTTTGAATCTGAAAATGGTGCATAAAAGGGGACTATATCATTTTGTATTTACGGTAGGGTATGAAGGTTTCTCGAACGAGGGCATTGTCGGGGACTCTTGAGATATTTGGGTTTCTTAACGGTTTCATGTCTTGATTAAGGATCTTATAAGGATAACTTTGAGAAATTCGTACATACTGTATGCCGCATTGATTACATGGAATGCAACTTAGGAAGGCCAACATTTGCAGATGTGTAGGATTTAGGGGGGTTCAAGTCACTGTCCAGCCTTCTGAGTTCAAATTGTTCCTCAGGACAGGCCAACAGGTGAAGCTCTCTTGGGCCTCACCTGCACCATCAATGGATGAAGCTGCACTCGGTACTTGCAGGTAAGCGTACAAATGACTCTAAAAACTACTTTTAAAAACTTCTGTACGGATCCCGAGAATCTCTTTGTCATCCCCCCCTAAACATTAAGCCACTTAAGCCCTGAACTGAAGACCCTAAACCTCAATCCCAAACCAGGAAACCATGCCGTTTGTATCCAAAACTCCAGGCCCAAAACGCTACCAATCTCCTCTTCTGGGAATCATGGATAGTGCGAACCCTACTTACTGCTGGGTAATTAACGCTCCTGTGGAGGCTAGCCCCAGACAATTTAAGGTTTAGGGTTTGAGGGGTTTAGGGTTTAGGCTGCGAAGTTCTGAGTGCTGCTTCAATCCTGTTTCTGCGCAGGCATATGACGTGATGAATCTCATGAGAACTCGTCAGCCTTACGCCATCCGGTAACAAGCTGTTTTGGCTCAGGGGGTATGGAAATTTACTAGGGCAGCTGGAGTGTTAGTATAGCTATATAAAATTATCTCAGGTGAGATGACCGCTGTTGTACATGCAGCTGTGAAGACTCTCACCCTTTTTGGGGGGGAAGCTTGTAGACTTCTTCACATGGCACTCTGCATTTTGGGATAAGAGGAAACCATAAGTTTGAGAAATACCCAACTTATGCTTACTGGTGGTTAGTACCCAATCCTCCTTATGTAATGTGTATTGCCTAGAAACCACCAGTAACTTATGCGGAGGAAAAGTAGGACATGAAGAAGTGGATCCCGCAGCGGCCGTATATAGCTGCTTCTAGAACAGCTTAAATCCTGCTTCTTTATTCCATGCTAACCACTGGAACAGGGCCCATGTGGGAACCGTAAATACCCCAAGATCGACCCGAAAATGCTGTAAAACCCTACGGTGGGAAACTCTTAAAATGGTACCCCTATGTACCCGGGCCCCTAACAGCCCCCTATGTCTCCAAGGCTACCGGGTTGCCCTCCGAGGTTTGGAGCTTAGCTGGTGGTAGAGAGTAGTAGCATACGGTTTAGGGTTTAGGGTTTAGGGTTTAAGGGTTTAGGGTTTAGGGTTTAGGTGTAGCATACAGGGAAAGAACTACCCCTAGCCCATAATGGAAAGTCAGATGGAAAAGGACAGGGAAAATGAAGTGGCAACTGGGGTGTAGACAGTACCGAAATTCCAAACCCTAAACCTCAAACCCTAAACCCTAAACCCTACATCTAGAATTATGCCTTCCTTTCCTGCTTGAAGACTCGGAGGCACCTCAACCCTCAGCATAGTGTCACCCTGTGGCTCCCAGACCGGTCGTAGGGATGTTGGAAAATCATGGGTCCCTGCTTAGGCCCCAGATGCTACATGTATGGAGAACGCCCAAAATTTGGGGGTGGCTTGGGGGTATCCGTATTATTTCTGAGAAGCCGGAGAGACACGAACTTTGACCAAAAGGCCGCGCCTCTTGCACCTTGATCTCGACATAGCCTGGTGGCTGGCAAGGGCAAGGACGGATGCCAGAATCAAGCCCACATGAGCTACAGTCTAAACTCCTTAACGGAGGCTATGTCGGAGACGATTTTGGATTTCTGTTCTGGGGCTTTTTAAGTGGGATACTCGGAGTTTAGACTATAGCCCACATGAGCACTAGTCGAAGCTCCGTACTCCGTATGAAAGCTTGCCCTGCTTCTATCTGAAGAGAGCACAATTTACCCTCCCATATGAACCGAGTTTGGCCTTCGGACGGTGCGGTGCAATCCTCTGCTATGCTCTCTGCCGAACCTAAGGTGTTGAAGAAAGTTCTGGAAAATCGCTGACACATCCCGAAAAATGATGGGATCCACACAGAAAGCCTCCCACACCAGATCCTCATTTTCTCCTAAGACAAGGAGAGAAGCAAACTGCCTTAAAGCAAACAGAACTACACCTACAAGTAAGCCACTCGCAAATGAATCTGTCTGGATACGTGGAGGTTTCCCTAAATTAGGGGTACCATTTTGTGGGTCCCAATAATGACTATAATGTTTCGGGGTCTAGTTTGGGGTCCTCCTCTTTAGGGACCACACAGAGATCACGAAGGGAGTATGGGGGTCCTCACTGGGATTCCGTAAGTGTAAGTTTCGAAGCTCTTTTTCACCCTAAACTCCAAACCCCGAACCCTTAAGGATCCATGAATAAGGCTAACATTTACAATAGCTTATGTGAGGGTTTAAGATTCTGAGGAAAAAAGCTTGGACACCACCCCAAGCCCCAGGTTGATCCCAAACAGACATCCCCAAGAATCCTCTTTTTGGGGGTCTAGTGGTCAGCGTTGAGGGTTTATGCTTCGGGTTTGGGATTGTTACAGTGTAGGGTTTAAGTTTTGGGTTTGGGATTCGTAGGGTTTAGTGCGTGGGGTTTGGGATGTAAGGTTCAAGGCTTGAGCACCCAGGTTACTACTATTACAACTGCTTTGGATCGCCACTAGCGTGACTATCTGTACAATTCTGCCAAGCGTCAACAGCAAACAAATCCTGAAATCCTCAACGCCGAAGGTAGCTCCCAAACCCTAGAACCCTAAACCGTAAATAGTAGTTTCCATGTTCTTTTCCATCATCCCCATAAAACACCAATACAATATAACCCTAAGATTACCCCCCCCCCCAATCTCAGACCCCAAGCCTTAAACCCGACACCAATAGGGGATATATTTTGGATAACGGAAAATACAATGGAAACTACACCAAACCCCTCAGGACCTCTGACAAAACCTTTAAAATGTCATGATCTCACCACGAGGCCTTTGATGCAATCCCGGCAAAAAATGTGGCCGCAGGCAGTGAGGCGGAAACCGTCCTAGGAGACTGTCAGCTGGAAGGGTTTCTCCAAAAAGGGGTGCCAAGGGGACTCATAGGGACCTAGAAGGATTCTAAGAGAAGCTTTGGGGGGGTCCTTAAAATGGATTCTATAGGGATTGCTTGGAGAAAAAATATCAGGTCTAGGGCTTACAGGGCTCTAAGGGTTAGAGATAAGGTTTCCAGGCTTTGGGGGGGGAGCTTTAAGGCCCGGAGTTCTTGGGCAAGGATCCAAGGCAGAGGATTACTGGGTGTATGGGCTTCAAGGCCTGGGGTCGTAGGGCGATGAGATGCAAAAGCATCAAACAAATGGGAGGCCTATGACAGATTCCCTCCATCTGCATCCCTCGCACTTTTACTGCTGACAAAACAGAGTGGGATTTATGGCTTGGTGACTTCATGAAGAGGTTTGGGATGTAAGTTTTAGGGTATTAAGAAGAGTTTGGATGCTCCGGGCCTGACAAAGCAAAACTGCCTGCGCCCCAAAGCTCTCTGACTGATTTTAATTATTGGGCCATGATTTTCCTACTCAAGGTTTTTTTCGCATGAATATAAAACTATAAAACTAAAGCAAAAGGAGGATACAATCTCACTCATTGAAGACCATAGCCTCCCAAAAAATGCTTCTCATATGGGCGGGTGGCATCCAAAAAACACATTCCCCAGAAGTAACATGAAGCCCATCGAGTAACCTTTTGAAAGGACAGTAATCTTCATAAGGCCCCTTGTGGGCTTGCATGCTTGCATTCGGGAAGGGTACTTTCTCCATGTCCATCACTGAAAGAAAAAGTACCCACCCCCCCCCCCCCAACGGCTCCAAATCCTCGCCTTCAAGTCTTAATCCCGGCTCGGGTGGTTTAGGGGTTTATCACGGGTTCTGGGGTTGTACCCCTAATGTCATACCCCTCGAAGTTTTCCCCAATATAACCCTAATATGGCCCTTATATGAGCCAATGTAGCTCTCTAGGGTCCCTTGAAAGGATCCCAAACCCAAGGGTACAACCCCAGGGGTACAAGCCTGAATCCCAAAATCTGATCCTAAGCCCTGAACCTCAAACACTGAGCGGGCATTGCAGGGCGAACTGGTAACTTAGAATTCCTTCCAAAACACACCCAGAACAACTTTTTCCTTTAAACCCTAAACCCTAAGGCCTCACCTCAGTAAACCCTTTGCCAAGTCTCCGTGCTAGGGCAGTTATTGAGACATATCTGGCCTTGCAGGGCGTGGGTGGGGCTAGGAACAAGGGACTAGTAGGAAAGGAATGGATCCCCACAATTAGTAGTCCCAATACTTTCCATATGCCAGTCCTACATTCTCCGCGAAGCACCAGCAAGGGAATAGAGATTGGCGGTTGGGGCTTATGAGGTCTGGCATTCACAGGTCAAATGCTAGCTCTCATCTACCTCAGAAAATCAACAAAGAATCGAAAACAAAAGGAAAGGGGAAAGAGTTGTTGTGCGGGTGTTAAACAGGATTTGCTTCCAGGGAATACTACACACGCCCACACGGGTTAAAGGGGTCGTAATCCCCCACTGAATTGGATCGATCGACATACCTGGTTCCTTGCTTGAGGTTCTGTCGTCGTCGTCGCCGCCGCTGCCGTCGTCGTCGTCCTGTTCTTTGTCATGTGCCAAGTAGTGGGATTCGGGTCCTGTCTCCGGCATGTTTGGGATAAAGGTTCAGTCCCAGGTGCAACATAGTGTGGATATGCGACCTGTTCTTTGCACCATATGTTACGGATTCGGTCCTATCCCCGGTGCCAGACATTTGGAATGGCTAGAAGGTGAGCCCCTTGAGTGTCGTCATCGTCCATGTGGTCGTCCTAGGGCACTTATAGGGATCAATCTAGGGTTCCAGTCGGCAGTACTCAGCCACCAAGACGGGTCAACGGCTAAAAAAGGGGCCTAACAAGTGCAGGTAACTTTCACCTCTTTCCGGGGGGTGTCTTGGTTGGCCCATGACCCCCTAAAAGAGCATCGCCCCTGCCTTTATATTTGCAAAGATGGACGGAAGTTCCGGTCCTAGAACCGCCCCACAACTCCCCTAGTAAACTTTGACACAATCTTCTTGAGGCCTTCATATAAGGTAGGATTTAGATTCATGGTCTCTTCAAACTAAGCACCCCGTATTTCACTCACCATCATTTCAAAGCAAGCTTACATGCATTGACTGTCACGAAGCCCTGCCTTATGAAGTTTCTGGTCCCCTATACCTGCAAGTATAACCCCTGGCACAGATCATCTCCGACAAACTTCTGTTACATACTTTGGGTTGAGCTCGCACCCACTAGTACAGCCCACGAGAGATGATGCTAAATACATTGGGATCCCTATATGAGCTACTGTCTAAACTCCTAGTATCCCCCTTAATATCCCCTACTGTAGTCCCCTATATGATCCCCTATATAACCCCCCCTTTAAGGAGTTTAGACTATGGCTCATATATTCCTTCTGTAGCACTGTAAGTTGTTCAGGACCAAACTCAACGCATGCCGTTGAACGCCAGATGCGCCGTCCCAGTGGCAATAATACGTCTCTTGGGAGCTCAACCGCTGCCTGAGAAACGGTTTTTGGTTGGGAAAAGGTTTAAGGATTTGGGGCTTAGGGTTCAGGTTTGGGATTAGCTTCCTGGCGGGTTAGTACAGTGAAGAATAAAGAAACATGGGGTATAGGGACTACTACAACAGAATATAATCACTAACACAGGGATCCCTTGCTTTGCTTTCCTATTGACCACAGTTAAGCTTAAGGCTTAGGTCCCAAGTTCCTTCAACCCTGTTGCCAGGTGCCAGAATTTAGCTTCCGGCGAAAAGAACCTCCCAGAATAGGGCTTCCGTTTACAGGGATGAGAGAGCTTGTCACGAGGTAGTGTTCTACCCTTACTACTACCGCCCCAAGGCTCAAATCAAGCCTGTATTCCCTAAGCCCTAAACCCTAAACCCTGAACCCTAAACCCTAGACCCTCAACCGCGGGCCTGTATAAACGCAACGGGAGGGGCGGCAAAAGGGAGTACTCTCTTAACGCATAACTGGCACAGCCCAAGTCAGAGTGCTTTTGGTGATTGAACCAATAAGATCATGTTCTAGCTATGACAGCTATGAACCCGTATAGCCAAGAGGGGCACAATCTTTCTATCTTGGGGGATCATGTAATGAACATTTGAGAACCACTGACTTTTACCGGCGGGCGAAAAGTAAACCTCATGAATATTCTTCATAAGTTCCCCTATCTCCCACACCCCTAAGCCCTGAACCCTAAACCGTCAACCCTGAGCTCAAAACCCTCCACCCTGAACCCTAGACACAAAACCCTGAACCCCAAGCCGTGTCAGAAAAGCACGTAGACTGTTAAGGATTCCTAGTGATTGGGGGGTGCCTCAGTAAGGACTGTATAGGACTGCAGTGATCGTTTTGTTTTTGTAGAACTTTGTAAACTCTCCAAAAGCCCAAGTAGCTACCCAGCTGAAACTGCCTTTATACTATTGCTACTAGTACTACGATTATTACTAGTAGTAATACCACTATTACTGTTATTGTTACTATGGCTCCTACTAATCTTACTATTGCTATTACTACGATGATTACTGTCACTATTACTATTATTCTTAATACTAGTGTTACTACTATTGTTTTTTTTATTGTTATTATTACTATCATTGCTTGGTACTATCATTATTACTACTATTCTCATTACTATTGTTTCTACTACTATTTTTTATTACCAGCAACCCTGAGACATGGCCAGGTGACAACACCGGCATCGCAGCTATCCAGCTACCAACCTCAGTTACCATCTCAGTTGTGGAGCTTAGGATTCAGAACTCAGGGGGAAATATCCAGTTAGGGTTTAGGGTTTAGGTTTTAGGGTTTGTAAGACATACAAAAAGTATGAAAACTTGCAGTTTATCCTCCCCAACATAAAGTGGAAGCCCATGTAGTACGGTAGTACATATTGAAAAGGACAGTAATCTTTGTAGGGCCTTGTTTTGGGTGTTTGTTCGGGTCAGGGTAGGATGCAGAGAAGATCTGGGGGGCTGCACTTTCCTGTGACCAAAACTTGGGTTTTTCTGTTTGCTGAGCTCTTTAGTTTTAATTAGCAAGCAACCCAAATCCTAAACCCTAATTCCTAGACCCTGAACCCTAAACCCTAAACAGGAACCAGTGGAAGTGTAAAATCGAATGTGACACGATCCACTTTCCGTTCGATCTTCCACTTGAGCTTCCTTTCGATTCTTCAACCACTAACCCCATGGCCTTCAAAAGACTTGCGGTCCTAAGCTTTTGCTCCCTAAACCCTGAACCCTCAACCCTAAACCCTGAACCCGAAAGACTAAACCACGCCTTCAAACGGCCTATGAGCCTCAAGTGAAAACTGGAGCTTCTCCTCGAAGTTGAAACTTTGATGTCCCTCGTTTCAGTTGAATCTTCCACTGGACTTCCCCTTTGATTCTCCATGCTATTTGGGGTGTATATATATATATACATGTAAATATATATATATATGTATACAGATGTATAGTATGTGTATATATATATATATCCCCATGCACACATACACATTCATAATGTACCCCATTACTTGGACCCTCAAGCTTGAGCATCGCGCCCGGGACCGTCATTTTACCGTTCCCCTCCCCTGCTTCAGCGAAAGCACAGTGGAGGAAAAACTGCCCACTGGGGAAGAAGACGATTGCCTGTTTAGGGCTTAGGGTTTAGGGTTCATGGTTTAGGAGCCCCTTAAGTAAATTGAATAAGGGATAGTGTTTCTGAAGTAGATTGAATATGAGGTATATGGGTATCTTAAAAAGGTTTTGGGGAATTCCATATTTTGCGTACTTAAGGGGGACTGTAAGCTTGCTTGGCTGAGGTCTTACGTGGGGTTTCACAAAGAATTTAGTAAAGATCAGTTCTAGGAAGGTTGTTCACTACCTATATCACCTGGGGCCCATCAGCCAGTAAGAAGACATCAAAAAAATGGCCCTCAAGACAGCCATGCTCCCCGACCAAGAAATTGATGGCACTGGTTAGGTCCGAAGGGGGGACGCAACTAGCGCCAATTTCAAGCGGTGAGATCTTTCAGTGGCAGTCCTTGTTCCAAGGTCCTTGTGAACACAATCCTCAGTCGAGGGGTTGCGCAGTAACGCCCCAGTTCTGAAAATCTTGAGCTGTGAGAGTCCACATAGGTTGAGTTAACCAACACAGTGAAACCCCATGCGTCGACAAGATGATCCCAAAACAACTCCCGCATAACCCCTCAGAAAAGTCCCCATAAGCCTCTGGTGCCCCACAAAACAGTTTAGAATATCTTCTACAGGTGCAAAAGCCCCAGAGGGCTCCCAACACCGAGGGCAAAGCCCAAACCCTTGAGGGCCAGCCTTGAGTGAGAACTGAGAACTGATGATGCGCCTGATCATCAGGGTTCTATGGGGGTTCTATAGGTTATATGGGGATTCTATAGGTTATATGGGGGTTCTATAGGTTATATGGGGGTTCTATAAGTTATTTTGGGTAATAATGGAGAATCAAATGGAAAAGAACATGGAAAATGAAATGGAAACTGGGGAATATATCAGGGTTCACTACTTCATTCTTCATAGGCTCATCAGGGGTAGCAGATGGAAGCGGAGGATGAGTATTACCAACAAAACAACTTCAGTTTGAGCTGGGCTACGAAAAGCACACAACACGGTTTAGGGTTTAGGGTTTAGGTTTTAGGGTTTAGGATTTAGGGTTATTTCAGTTTGAGCTGGGTTGCGAAAAGCAGATAACTTCAGTACTGCCCCCCTCAGTAATAGTTGGATAATAAAATAATAACTATAATATGGTTATATATAGCCCTTAATAGGACCCTTAATATAGACTGTTACTGAGTGGGGGCAGTACCCAACATATAACCCTAAACTCGAATGCAGGTTCAGGATTTTGTGCCCGCACGCCATCTACACGCCTTCTAGGATGCGATGGCATAATGTTTGAGAACTGAGCTATTTGAAGCGTCCCTGCCCATGCCTACGTGACCACGAACCGAAGATCTTGGTGTAAAATCTGCCAGGGCCGTGCCAAGGATCACGCAGAAGGTACAGTCGTGCCCTTTTGTGGAAGCCTGCTTTCAGAATAGTCCCATTCAATCCCTGTTGGATCTACACTAAAAACTCGAAACCTGAAATCCTAAATCCTGAACCCTACACCCACCAGCCCCTAAACACTTAAACCCTACACGCCTATCCCTAAAGCCCGAAAACCCTAAGCCCTAAACCAAACCCTAAAGCCTGGATGAGATATGAAAGGGCCTGCACGGCGCAACGGCTCCCGTGCTGGACGCATTGACCACCGCATGGCGCGATAAATTTGTAAGGTTTTGGGGGCTTGGGGTTTAGGGCTTAGGGCTGTTTAGGGCTTAGGGTTTAGGGCTTGAAGTTTGGGGAGTTTTCAGGCTTGCGTTCCAGGGTTGCTTTCTGCAATATTCTGGCTTAATGGGTGTCAGGGTTTCTGGCTGTCAGACTCTACGTCAGAGTTAGGTGGCTGAAGGCTGTAGGAAAGGATTCAGGGCTTTTTGGTTCAAAGCTTTAAAAGTTTTAGGCTTCCCGGGTTGAAGCTACCTCGGTTTAGGGTTTGAAAAATGTGGTATATTGAGGCTATATTGGGATAATGGAAAAGAAAATGGAAACTACTATTTAGGATTAAGGGTTTAGGGTGTAGGGTTCAGGGTTCAGGGTTTAGGGTGTAGGGTGCAGGGGATGCCTTGTTTGAGGCTGCCTTGGTATGAGGGAATCATGACACTTCTTTGCCTCATTCCTATCTTTTGGGCAACTTAGACCGGAGAGGAGCCCCCTTATACAAGGGAGATAGTAGCTTCCCAAAAGAGAGGGTTCCCAGATATAGACCCTAAAATGCTAGACTCCTTACTGGTGGGACCCCCAAAGTGATCGCTGATTCTAGGAAGATTTCATACATAGCGTCTATACAAAGACTCTGGCGGTTTTCGGCAGAGGGTTCAGTTGGTAGGGTCCCCGATAGTCCCTAGTTGTTCGGGGTGGGGTGGAGTGGAGGGGAGATCCATGCATGAGAGAACTCTGTTTGCTTGCGGCCCTGTCGCCGAGGTCTCTTGAGGTCTGCAACTTTAATGCCCCCAGCCAGCCAAACATCGGCAAAACACAAAACCTAAAACTCAAACGTTAAACCCCCCTCCCATAGTTTCATTTTGAGTGTTGATTTGCTTTTCCATGTGATTCTCCATTCCCAACTAACAGCCAGCATGATTTTCTTGCTCCTTCCTTCGCTCGCCTCGCTCCGGCGCAAGCAGCCTCGGAAACGCCGTGAAGGCGGCGAAGCCGTTGACGGCCGCGCGCGTCCGGGCGGTTCAAAACCCAAACGAAAAGCTGTGTATAGAAGATATAATAGGCCGGGACTTCATGATGTGACGGAGGCTTTTTGGGAAGCTCTGATGGTTTTTTCAGCTTGGGTGCGGGAATGTACCTCCTGAAATATCGGCCTAGGCTTAAGGATTGTCATCTCAGAGCTTGCTCTGGATGAGGTCCATCACGTCCCCGCAGTTCTTCAGCGGCGTCGTCTCCTGCTGAAGGCTATGACGGCTAGCAACTTCTTGATGCTAATACAACAGCTGTTCCATTCCTGGATGCCCCGAAGCACAAAAAAGTGGAGTCTTTTTGCATATGTCGACTGGTAGCATGGGTCATTCACGTAAGTTAGAGGGTTAGCCTCAATGTAACGATGAACGTTTGAGTCACGGGCAAGGTTGGCATGAGAGATTGGGGTGTAGATGGAAATTCAGTATTAATTTTTGGGCCTAGGCTTAGGGTGCAGGTCGGACGTTAAATCTAGAGCGCTTAGGGTGTGGTTGGGTGGTTCTAAAATCGCAGCTACATTTCTGGTTTAGGTCTTCCTCCTGAAGCACTCTAATGTATGCCTCCCTCCTCTACTTTCGTGTAAACCCCAGACCATAAGCCCTCAGCACCCAGTACCAGTACCTACTGAGATCTCCATGTCGCCTGCCTCGTCAGGAAGTTCGATGTCGAAAGCTTCTTCCAGAGCCATCCTCACGTGAGGTAGAGGCCACTTAATTAGAATTTGATTTGGAGGATAGTCCATACTGTAACTCTAAAAGGCTTATGAGGAAAACATTGGTAGTTATTTAAGCACAGTTTGGGGCTTAGGGCTGTGGGAGCCCAATTTCAAAGTTCAGAGCTTCAGGCTACAAAGTTCAGGGCTAAGGGTTTAGAATTTGGGGTTAAGAGTTTATGAACAAGAATCTAGAGCTGTGTCTTGAGGTGACGCCGGGTGATAGGGATCACATATCACAGGAGTCACATTAAACAGGGAACCCTTACGGGGTATGCTTTAGGAGGCCCCCCCACCCTGTAACAGTGGTATAATAAGAACATAAGAGGACCCTGATATAATCCTCATTATCCCTTATAGTCACCTATAGTCACTATTACTTGGTGGGGGTCCACCTAAGCTATAAACCCCGAAGCGCACTCTTCGCGCCACTCTGTTTGTGGTTTCTCGAACTAGAGAGGACCCTGAACCCTAAGCCCTAAGAAACTTTAGCTCCGAAAATGGCTCTTTTGTCAACAGAACGCGAGGCGCAACGCACGTTGGTTCTCCATTTGAGCTGTGCTCTAAACTCGCAGTATCCCCCTTAATAGCCACGAAAAATCCCTTACATAATCCCCAATATCACCCCTCTAAGGAGTTTGAGACCATAGTTCATTTAGGCCTAGCCACTAGAAATCTAAATCGTGAGTAGTGCCGGGGCTTACCTGCACCTCATCCCTGAACCCCAAACTGACTAATCCTTAGTAGGGGAAGAAGGGAATATATCATATGCACGATCTAGGGAGACCATTCCCATATTCCCTACTAAGAACCGGAAAGAAAATGCTGATCCTAATCCCGTCTTTCTGGGAAAATCTCACTCAGAATGCCTCAGGCTCCCCTCTGTTTAGGGACTTGGGGATTGCGGTTGCAGGGGTTACGATCGACAGGTTTCGCACGAATGCTGTAGGTTTGGGGCTCAGGGTTGAGAAGCTTCAAGTGTAGGGAACATGGGTTTTTTCAAAACAGATGTAACACACAAAAAAGGAATTAGCCTAGCCCAGCTTGAAGGACTCATGTCATTTGCTTCTTTTATTCTGTGGTACGTGGCCACCTACTGTATTTTTATCCCCACCCAAAACCCTTTAGATCCTTAAATCCTGAACCCCATGCCACGCATAGCCCTGAATCATAAGGCGTTCACCCCTAATTGTTGTCATGTGTCCTTTAGCCCTAGCTCATCGTAAAGGAGCCTACTTAAGGGTTAACCTGAAAGGGGATAGCAAAGGGTGGTAGGGGAACCCATAATCCATCCCTGAACTCTAAGCCATTCACCCTCATCTTCGACTCTAAGCCTTCAGCTCCCGACCCTGTTATAGGGGCCCAGGGTTTAGGGCTAAAGGTTTAGGGTTTAGGGTTTAGGGAGTAGAATACTCTCCAGAGGGAAGCTTAACATCACCAAATCTTCAAGCTTTTACACCGAGACCTGGAATCTCACCTTCTCCCTTATAAACCTAAGCCCTGGGCAATCCTGCTGAAATCTACAGGCTTCTACATCCAAGGGCTTAATAGGGTTTAGGGCTTAAGGTTTAGGGTTTAGGGTGTAATTGCACAACCTGAAATGGCTGGCTTTTGGTTAGTTGCATCACCATTTCATCATGCATGGCTGGCAATGTCGGTAGGGATCCCTATAGTAGCCCTTGCATCACCCCTATAAACGGCTGCATAGTCCGTGCCACAATTCCCAACTAAGCCAAGAAGCATGAGTATCCAACCCTCTCCCCCTCTCAAACCCAAAAACCAGAAGCAGCAAACGCCCAAAGCCTAAACAATACAACCTAATCCTTGACATCCTACCCTCTTCCCGAAACCCTACACCCTTAACCCTAAACCGCCTGACCCTAAACTCTTAACCCTACACCCTTAAGCCTAGACTCTAAGCCCTTAACCCTAAAGCTTTAATCCTAACACCTAAACCCTTAACCCTAAGGGATTTGGAACCCCAGTAGATATTATAATTTCAGCTAAATATGAGGATTGTTGGTAACAGAAATTAACAATTATTTTCAGGAANNAACCCTTAAACCCCTTAACCCTATACCCCTAAAGCCTCTGCCTTGGCTAAATCAGCCCAGCCGCACGGACTCCACGATGTCCAGCGAGTCGGCGCCCAACTCCGAGAGGGTGGCCTTCGTGTCAAAAGGAGTCTTTTAAGGCCTTTTTTTTGGGGGGGGGTTGGGGTTTAGGGTTTAGGGTTTAGGGTTTAGGGCTTAGGCTTTTACTGGGTTGCTGTTAAGGAACTTAAATTAAGTTTCTATATTATCCCCCTATAATGGAGAATCAAATGGAAAAGAAAATGGAAAGTGAAATGGAAACTGGGGAATATAGGGATTTAAGGAAATTAAATTAAGTTACTATATTGGGGAAACCTTATTGTTCACTATATA
>CAJNIZ010045901.1:469-22729 GCA_905231905.1 Symbiodinium pilosum
TAGGGTTAGGGATTAGGGCTTAGGGGTTGGGGTTTAGGGTGCCAGCTTTCATACTGGCGTAACTTGTGTCTTGATAAACCTCGCGCTCACTCTAGCCCTAACCCTGAGGGTCCAAGTATGTTTAGGGTTTAGGGTCTGCAGGGCTTAATGATGATATACTTGCCCCAAACTGTATATACTGCAAATACTAGTACCAAATCCCAAGTACCCAATTGTCGTCTACATGAACCCCTAGGGTACGGGTATAAGCACATATAGTTTGAGCCAAAGGGTTCCTATATAGATACTTTGGGCCGCCCTAGACCGCAAACACTAAATGCCTATAACTCCTAAACCGTAAGCCCCAAACCTTATAATCCCTAAACTCTGAACCCTACACCCTGCCCCTAAACCCTAAACCCTATTCTACGACATGGATACTGAAGCCCTTGGGGTGGGATAACACGTGGTCCCAGACTAGCAGACTGCAAAACCCTAGGAGTTTAGGTAGGGTTAGGGTTTAGGGATTAGGGTGCAGGCTTAAGCCCCAAACCCATATAATTTAAGGATCAGGGCTTAGGATCTTTAAGTTCAGGGTCTAGCCTCCCCCTAAACTGAAAAGACAGCGGTTTAGGGTTTAGAGTTTAGGGTTTGGTTCCACCTTTATTTGGGGGTAGGGTCCTTGAACCGCAACCCTTGAACAGTGTTTTGAGTGATGGGGTGCTCTGCAATATTTCTATGCAAAGCGCTAAACCAAAATCTCTCAAAGCCCCAAACCCCAAACCCTGAAACTCCTGAAACGCCAGACCTGGAATCCCCCACACACTACACCCCATCCCAAATCCTGAGCCCTGAAACCTCCCAACCCGAACGCCAAATCCAACACACCCTACACCCTACAAACACCAAAAGCCATACCTATAATGTCCAAGGAAGCACCTTCTTGGGGATTCCTTATTCGATTCCTACCCCTAAACCATACCAAAACCAAAACGAAACTATAAACCCTAAACCCCTAAACCCTAAGCCCTAAACCCTAACAATGCAGGGTCCAGGTTAGGCTCGAATCTTTTACACCGTACTACACCCCATAGACCACCTGAAGCCCTAAATAAGGGATTACAATAGTACACCCCCCAAAGGTACCCCCCCCAGATTCAGAACACTATTAGGCCTTATTAAACCCTGAATATAATCCTTATTAGCTCCTTGAACCCTGGGGGGAGCACCTGTGGGGGGGTACTGTTGTAATCCCTTACTAAACCCCAAACCCTCATCCCTAGCCCTAAACCCTCAAGACCATATAAACTTACCATCCGTCAGGGTTCCCAAATTCCCTGAATTCCAAAATTTGAGAACTTCAAAATTTCAACAAGAAAAATCCGCCCCCCGAAACCCTGAGTAATGGTAATCAACCCTAAACCCTCAGCCCTAAACCCTCAACCCGAAGCCCTAAACCCTAAGCCCTAACCCTCAACCCTAAACCTCCCGAAGCCCTAAGCCTCCTTGAAACCCTGCCTTCTTGCCAGAGCCCCCAAAGCCAAATCCGCCAGAAGTAGAGCCCAACTCCGCAATGGCCTCATTTCGCCGGACCCCGGACCCGCCAAAAAAGGTTTAGGGAGTTTGGGGTTTAGGGTTTAGGGTGTAGAGTTTGGCTAGTTTGGGGTTTAAGGTTTTGGGTTTGGGGTTTAGGGAGTTTGAGGTTTAGGGTTTAGGGCTTAGGTTTGGGGAGTTTGGGGTTTAGGGTTGAGGGTTTAGGGTAACATGAAGACGGAAAACTGACAATGATGATTCATGATGATAAAATGACAGGGTCATGATCATGGTATCAATAATACTATTTGTCATAGTAATACTACAGTATTAATAATAGTACTAGTAGTTCTACTGGTAACCGTGATAGGAATAGTGATGGGGGTAATCCTTGCAATCGTAGTAGGAGTAGGCCCTTCATCACAAATATTCCTTGCATGATACCATTACGTTTTTTCAGGAAGATGTCGGGTACTGCGCCCAGGAACAGCCTGTAACGGGGGAACGTTAAGGGCTGGATCTCATTATACCATCAACGTATCCAACCGTTATATACTGTTGCCGAGCTGGCGCAGTGTCCAACCAGCGTGCATTGATGTAGAACTTTGCTTGAAAAACACCCGCTTTTCAGAGCCTTAACACTAGGAACCTTATGTTATGATCCATATCAAGGGGAGGGGTTACTTGGCCTTCATATTAGAATCCCTATACTATAATCCCCATTCAGGGGAGTTAATGCATCGGAGGTCTACACTATGTCTATCTGGAAGCTGTTGCTTCATGGCTCGGAGCTGCGGATTTGTGCTCACCAGTGTCTTGGGCTGACAAACCGTTGATGGACAAAGCCCGGCATACCCCCTTTTTTTACCAAACGCAGGGAATGATTGCTTGAGAGTATGCATGTGTTTCCGCTGACCTTACATAAGAGTTGGCGTTTTGGGCCCCTATGTTTCGGAAACCCTGATTCCCTGAGGCCTAACCCCGGCAACCCTAAGCCCAAAACCCTTAACCCAAAACCCTACAACCCCAAGCTAAGCCCACTGAGTCTTGGGCTGCGTCAGGTGTAGCAAAGCCCAAGCGAACCTCAACGGATGTGGGACGCTTGTGGGCGCGCTTGCAAAGGGAGCATAGGGACAAATGAGCAGCGTATTTTTTATGGTTGAGCCACGTAAAACTGTACTCATTCTACTGGATCCTCTACCTGAAAGGAGGATATCATCTTAGTCTATACTAAGGACTATAAAATCTCCAAATAAACTGCTACTCAAAAGGGGTTTGGGGTCTAGAAGTTGAATATAGAGAAATTATCTGGACCCAAACATTCTTAATACTGAGGGTGTAAGAGTTCAGAATCGCGGTCTGGAGCTTACTTTTTGCAGGGTTTGGGGCTGAGCATTTCTCCGATTAGAGCCCTTAAACCCTAAACATTAGACCGTACTAGGACCTATACCAGAATCACGAGGAATCATAGGGTTCCTCTGGGGATGATGCTTGGAGTTAAGGGGCAATTTCGGGTCCGGGCTGGGGTTTCTGGTTCAGGACCTCACCCTCAACCCTAAACCCCCGAACCGTCAGGGTTTAGGGGTCCCCTATAGCCCCTCTAAGGAGTTTAGACCCTAAACCCTAAACCCTCAGGATTTTGTCTAGGGTTTAGGCGCTACGGATGGGTTAAGGTGGGGTTTGCTAAGCTTTAAACACTGCCTAAACCCTATACCCGCGAGACTACGGCAAGGTTTGCGGAGTTAAGGGGTATCATCTCTGTCTCTCTCTGTCTCTTTCTTTCTTTCGTTTGGGCTATGGAGAAGAGCCTAAGCTCCTCCCCGGGCGTCACTGCCCAGCCCGTGTTGGGCTGTTAGGTCGGACCCTACCCCTCAAGTTTCAGGGTTGGGCTTGACACTGCTCAGGGTATTACCGGAAATGAGAACAGCTATGTAAACGTTTCCCAACCAAAGAAACTGCGTCAACTTTGCAGACGATATCTCTGCATAGTGGAGGACTAGAAGGTGGTGTTCTTGGTTATGAAACTACGTTGACAAGTTGGCAGGTTGCTGGGCTGTGGCACGCTTGTTGCCTAGCTTACCATGGTTTTTAGTTTTGCTGGGGGTAACTGCGACAAGCAGCTTATGGATGGTTGGCTACTCCCCTTTTCTTAACCATGGTGTTTTTTTGGCAACCTCTGCGCTTGTACTTGCCCAGGCAAACAAGGTTGTCACCACGTGTGTGCCGCTTCATCATTCGGGGAGTTACCTGTGAAAAACAACTTATGGAGGATGATATGTTACCCCTTGATTGGCAAAACTAGTTGGCACCGGTGTGACTGCTGGCGTGTGTCTAGGCTTTTTGCACTGCATCAGAGGCTGCAGCAGCGCATTCCACGACGAGGTGATGGAGCTCTTTGTCTTGTGGGTGTGGTGTCCCACAGCCTCTGCATCCAGCCAGCCCATGGAGCTCCTTTCCACTTCTTGGCCCGCAGGTGGTGCCGTGGTAGCGCTTGCCACTTTGCGCCCCTGGTACCAGGCGGTCCCAGTGGCAAACTCCACTTGCAAGAGGTTTTGGCTTGCACCTTGCTCCAGCATGAGGCGTTTGACCTTGCCTGCGAATCTGGCTCTGCGACGGCGTTCGGGAGTTTGTGAGATGCTTAGCCAAAGGTACTTTGGTTGCCCCGTGGGTGTGAGCGCTCCAGTGGCTTGCCGTGCTTGCCTCACCTTCTGGATCACCTGCGTAAGTCGTTGGAACATCACATGCTCTGATTCGTTGCCTCGTGGTTTGTAGGGGACGACCAGGTATCCTCGACGTAGGCCCGGCACAAATGCCTCTTCCATGTCCAGGTCGAGTTGGAGGGTCTTGCAGGCTTCCTGTGCGAGTCTTATGGTGGTCGCCGCGTGTTGATTTCGGTCCAACCGCCCATGATCAGCGCGGGTTGCCTCTCTTCTGCCGTGGTAGTAGAGGTTGACCGAAGTGGGGGTGGTTGTGTTTCCAGCTTGTCCAGTCTCTGCTGTATCTCCTGAAAGCTCTGCTGGTTGGCCCGGTCTTTGTCTTGGAGGTCCGCTCGGTGGTGTGTTGTTGCTGGGTTTTTGTAATGGCTGTGAGCAAGTTGACCTGTTCGGTCATACGCTCAGTGAATGCCGTTTCCACCTGTCCGATTCTGGTTTCCATTGTGGCAACCTGTGCGATGAGTGGCTGTATCACCGTCTGGAACATTTCAAGCGTGAGCGGTGTTCCCTCTTGGACTGTGTGGCCTGAGCTTGGGCAAGGACGCTTGGCTCCAGGGTTGTCACTGTCAATCTCTATGGGCACTTCTGGCTTGCCCCTGTGCGTCATAGTTGAGGTTTGCGGCAATGGTGAGGTTGCCAGTGGCTTAAACTTGACCAGGTGGTAGTGGATCTCCCAGCGAAGTCGGGGTGCGTGTGGTCTGTCTCCAGGGTTGCAATGACTGGGTCAAAGGGCAGTCGTGCAGCTGCGGCCACCGTTCAGGTCCAAACTCCGAGGCGATGTTGCACAGGGTGTCTGGGATGTACACGCGTAGTATTTTGATCTTGCCCTTGTCAATTATGGCTTCCCCTGAGAACGTGGCCAGGCGAGTGCAGATCTCTACAGCCCTCTCAGCACTGTAGGCAAGGTGGAGTGGCTACACGGGGCTCACGGAGTGTGCCTGAGGGGCTTGATGTGGTAGTGGCTTGAGCCAAAATGGCTACGCTGTCTCGCTCTCTCTCTCTCTCTCTCTCTCTCTCTCTCTCTCATGAAGACGATGCAGGGGGAGCCTCATATCATGTAGAGGCAGGCTGTTTCGAAAGGTTGCGGGTCATGATTGCACCTCGAAGAATGACCTTTTTGAAATGCTTCAAAAGGCTTTGGGGCATTATTTCACCTAGGGTAATGGCTGTTTTGACATGCTTCAAAAGGTTGCGTGTCATTATTAACTAGAATAACGGCCTTCTTGACATGCTTTAATAGATTTAGGGCCATAACTGCATTTACTCTGGGGGCACAAGTGGACAGCCGGCTGTGCAATTATCACCCCAGCTTGTGGGTTGTACACACCGCCAAGTTGCACAATCCTTGGCACCACCTCTCAGACTTTGGGTTCAGGGTGTAATTTTTAGGGTTTACCTGAACACCAGAAGTATGTAAAATAGTTGCCTCTTGGGCTGGTTGTAAATGATTTGGGCTATGTTTACCTCAGTTTGGGGATCAGGTAGGGGTTAGAATTGAGGGAGTTTGGAGTCAAGTAGCACGAGCCGCTGCAAGGTCTGAGATGGCCTGAAATCGTCCTTGTTGCAAGGCTGCTTAGCAATCGTCGATCATCCATTACGCCGTCCATCACAGTGGCGCGCCAAGCCTCCCAGTGGGTGAAGAAGGCGATGCGGTGAAATGCGGGATTCGGGTCTGCAATTCAAGGTTCAGCGCTACGGAGAACAGGATGCATCGGTTTAGGGCTTGAGGTTTAGGTATGATTCATAGTGTAAGGGTTTAGACCTTGGGGAAAGTCAATCAGAGGCTGGGCCAAGCATGGCAAACAACTAAACACATGTAGGGTTCGGGGTATAGGGCTTGCCTAGGCCCCCTAAGCCCTAAACCCCTAAACCTTAAACCATAGAAGTCTGCAAGCCCTTAACTTCCGAAACATCCTCTAACCCTAAGCCGCCACTTACTAAACGGTAAGGCCTGAACCACAAACATCAAAACTGCAAAGCCCTGGGCTCACCAAAACCCAAATGTAATGTATAAGCCTAAATAAGTAGACAAAACCAAAACGACGTGTAGAAGCCTAAATAACTAGATAAGGATACCAAGTTTTTTGGGGGTTGTAGAGGAACATTGCTGTGTTTCAGGCTAAATCCCTAAACCCCAAACCACAAACCCTAAACCCCTACCCACGTTCAATTCCGAGGAGCAAGGCCCTTGACGACCTCCACTGCGAAGGCAGACACCTACCGCTTAACAAAGGGGATTCGATTTGGGGTCTAGCCCTTACGCCCTAAACCCTAAAACTCTAAACCCTGAGCCCTAAACCCTAAGTTCTAAACTCTGAACCCTCAGCCCCAAACCCTAAACGCCAAACTCTAAACCTTAAACCCTAAACCTAAGGACCGTTTGGATATCATCCGCCTGTCCTAGGGTGTTTGTTTTCGGGCTTCGGGCTACCAACATCCCATTCTTGCCCGCTGATAATGTTGCGGCTCATGTGGTAGGTTTTCTAGGTTGGCATATTACGAAGTACAAGTGTCGTTAAAAAAGCAGTCACAATCAAGAGACGAAGTCATATTACCTCGTCAGAAATCAGTTTATGCTTTGTCCTACTGGTACCTAAACCCTAAACCCTAAAAGTCTCGGACTTCGTGCTCAATGTCAAGGGCGCGCCCCTGCAAGGGTCCAATGATCTGCAGTGCTCTGTAGATGTAGGTTTAAGGTCTAGGGCTCAGGATAAGGCTACTACAGAAGGGGAGTTACCATGTAGGGACCTTACATAAGCCTTACATACCCCTTATATTACACACCATGGACCCTATATACCCATTAGATAAACTTCCTCCATTGAAAACTCCCCTCCTGTAGTTGGTCCTAAATGGGTTTAGGGTTTAGGGTTTAGGGTTGAGGGTTTAGGGTTTAGGGTTGGGGGGGTGAACTACGGAATATGCCTATGATTGCTGAGTTGCTTACCCTAAATGGTTCAATTTTGTGCTCTGCCCCCACCACTTTTGAACCCAAGCTCCTTACTTGGGGTACCTAACTTTATGGCTGGTATCTCCTATATGCACAAATAAGTGCCCCGCATTAGGGTCTAGGCATCGAAAGGGAGGTTCAGCATTTCCAGCTCGAATACCAAGTCTGCCCTAAAGGTCCGAATGCCCAACACTTGAATACTTAGGATTTGAGCAGGGTTTAGGGTTCAGGGTTGAATACCCGACGCTTGAGCACTTAGGATCTGGGTAGGGTTTAGGGTTGAAGGTTGAGGGTTTAGGGCTGAATACCCAACACTTGGCTACTTAGAATTTGGGTAGAGTCAAGGGGTTAGGGTTTAGGGTTGAATACCCAACTCTTGCGTACTTAGGATTTGGGGAATAGTAATTGAAGTTTAAATCTTGAGGAAGCATACCTGGCAGGATTTTGACCCATGGTCCACTCAAGTTAGGACCCTCCACCCTTAGGAACCCCATATCCACTCATCAAGATTTAGGGTTTAGGGTTTAGGTGGGTTTAGGGGTTAGGGTGAATTGAATACTTGGATCCTGGTCTCTAATCATGACTTAGACTTAGATGCTCGTGCTGGGGGCTTCTGGCCTCACAACCTTAAACCTTACGCCCCTAAACCCTAAACCCTAAACTCTACCCAATGCGTGGACTCGCAGAATTTAGTGAGGGAATGGCTAAAGGAATTTCAGGGCCTAGTCAATCTTTTCGCTGGCTGGGCCTTGGGGCTAAAAAGAGAAGATCTTGGCAGAATGATACACTTTAGGAGGACCCCCCACCCTGTAATAGTAGTATAATAGGAATATAAGAGGGCCCTAAAAGAATCTTTATGATCCATAATAGTCACTATTACTGGGTGGGGGGTCCACCTAAGATATACTGGGTTTGGGGTTCAGTCCCAACAATTTGAGGGGTTGGTTCTTCGCTTAGAGTGTAGGCTTTGCAGCGCCTGGGGTACATTGCTGTGTCTTAGGGGACCTTTCCTAAGCATTGTTTTGGATGCCAAACTACTTCAAGTAAGAGACTGGGGTGTTTTGTAACAGTAATATGGTGGTTTTCTCTAAATAAGGGACCCCAATATAGACCCCAATATACTATAGCCCTTATTATAGGGATCCCCAAAAAGGTACCCCTGATTTTGGGAAACCGCCCCATAAAAACAGAATGACAAGGGGACAGTTTCCTAATTCAGCAAGGTCCTACACTACCAGAAGCAAGGCTTTGACCGCGGACCCGCGCTCGGGGTGATACACAACCACTAATGTTCCTGTAGGGTTTAATTCGTTTTTTGGGTTTAGGGGTTCCAAAGCCTGTAAACTCCTGTATGATCACAGTGTCCATTTCATTTTCAGTTTTCTTTTCCCTATGATTCTCCATGATTGGAGTAAGATGTCCCTACACCCTGAACCCTATCCCTAGCCAAACACCAACAGAGCCCTACATCCTCCCAAAGCTGCCCTTTCAGGAGGTCTAGGGCTTAGGGTCAGCCATAGCTAGCATGAAGTTGGAGGGAGTGCAGGAAACTACCTAAGTAGTTTTCATCGTCTGGCCAGCATTCACCTGGCCAGCATTTCCCTGGACATCGGGACGGATACATGCTGGCAACGCGGCCTCGGAAGCCTCCCAAAAGAGTGCTTCATCCTCCCAGGCATCGGCGCACCGCTCCATGACTGAGGCGAATTCAAAACTGGAAGCTGGGACCAAGATCTCTCTTACCCAAAAACCAAGGCTAAAAAAATTGAACTTTATTATAAAGACTCAAACGCAAAGCCCAAAAAGGTTAAAGTTCTTCTAATGGCTAAGTAAGAGATGCAGCGCAAACCCCAGCGTGCGGACCTCAGACGAACGACGACAACTACAAAGATGACCACCAGCTTTGCAGAGACAATTGCGCCCGGTGCTTGGTGTCATGTGTATGCGTTCAAGGGTTTGGGGCTTGGGATCTAGGGTTTAGGATTTAGGGTTTAGGGTTTGGGGTTCAATTTGGGATTCCTATCATTAGGAGCTCCACTCCTTCATTCCCTGCTAATTACCCGCAAGGAAAGAGCCCTACACTCCAAGCCCTAAACCCGAAAAGCCAGCACCCTCATCTCTACCACCCTGACCCCAAAACCTTGTCCCTCAAAGCGGTATAGTCCCCCTTAATAGATAGAATATGGCTTTGGGTATATTATAATAAGTTCTTCATATACCCCCATATTCTATCTACTTTAGGGGAACTATAACCCTAAAACCGTGTTCCCACAAAATGTCTAAAAAAAAAAGACGCCGCCTCGCCAGGCTTCACGTGGACATGCAGGGGAGCTCCGACCTTTGACGGGTAGAAGTACAAGCCACGAAAGGAGGGCCTTCACCCTGGAGGTCTTTCTAGACCTCATATGAGTTATTGTCCAAAGTCCTTAAAGGGGGGCTATATAGGGTATTATTATAGGGTATATTAAGTTGGATACCAGGAGTTTAGACTATAGCGCACATACACGGCATATGTACCTTCATGAGCTAATATAATCCGACTAAAATGATAATACGGCCCAAAACCCTGAAGCCTGGACCTTGCATTAGAGTAACTACTGCCAACCTTTGATGTCGGACCTAGCTGATAAGCTTGATGTTGTACATACCAACAAAATGTTTTTGGGTAGCACCAACCGCCAAATCAGCATCTTATAATAATCTCCTATGGGGTCCTAATTTGGGGGGCTGGGGTTACCAAAATCCTCTGATTGTGTGGGGTCTTGTGGTGGGGTTGGGGAGCAGGACTTAGCATTGCCCCAGAGCGGAGCACACCTATGGATGACTTCAGGATAAGATTTTGGGCTGACGGTTTAGGGTTTCGGGCTCCTGAGGGGACTAGATTCAGGGATGGCTTAGGGTTTAGGATTGCGATGGTTTAGGGCTGGGACAAACATACGATGTGCAAGGCTGAAATATGGATAACCTGCTGGTCGTTCGTAAGCAATGAAAAGTTGAGGGTCTCGAAATATGACCCCAGGAATGAAAACATGGACAACAGGTCGGAAACTACAACGTTATGGGGGGTTAAACTTAGGACGACTATAGGAAGCCAGTCCCTTCATTCCCTAATAACTTACGCACCTGCAAGACTCCCGACTCTCTGGGCGAATACTGTTCGGCCTATGGCCCTTCGGGCTTCGGGTATAACACTGGGGGTTAGTTAAACCCTAACCCTGAACCCCTAAACCCTTGGTCAGGCGCCACTCTGTTTACGACTTTTCGACTGTTGTGCTCAGAGTCACATCCTCAGAAAGATCCGGTGCAAACCTGCCTCAACCCTCAGGCCAGGACCTTAAGCCCTCTAAGCCCTAAACCCCCTAAACCCTAAACCTTAACCCCAAACCCTAAATCCTAACCAAGGCGACAGCCAAAAGCCTAGGCTTTATTTAGAGACTCTAGGGCAAAAGTAGATTGCGTTTATACGCTTTCACAGCCCAAGGGTAAGCCCAACTCAGCCCCAAACCCAAAACTCTAAACCTCAAAACCCCCTGAACACCTAAGTCCTAAACCGTCTAAGCCCTAACCCCTTAAACCCCACAATGCATAGGCTACCCTAAACCCTAAGCCCTAAACCCTGAACCCTAGAGCCTAAACCCTGACCCCTAAACCCTAAACCCTATACATCCTACACCCTACATCCTGACACATAAACTCTAACCCTACATCCTAAACCCTAAACCCTAAACCCTGGATGTTTCAGGACCCGGCCCAGCGTGGTGCGGAGCTTTCTGCCGTGACGCCGTCCGCGCTGACGGTCACGGGGCCATCGCCTATGACTTAGGGTTGAGGGCTTGGGGCTTAGGGTTTAGAGTTTGGGGGTTTAGGGTGTAGGGTTTGGTGTTTTGGGTTTAGGGTTAGGGTTCAAGGATGTTGCCTATGGAGGTTTATAGGGATATATAGGGTTTAGGGTTCAGGGATAATACCCCAATACTCGAAAGTCATTTTGGGGGGTGTTGGGATTGAAGATGATGGGATTGACGTTGCAAGCTGTAGGGGATTCAGGGCTTCGGGGATTTAGGGTTTTGGGGAGTTAAGGGCTGAGGGCTCAGGATTGAACAACTTAGGGTGCAGGATTTGAAATTGTGGGTGAACAGCTGAAGGTTACAGATTCAGGGTGAAAGTATTTGCCCTCCCCCAAACTGACATGGAATTCCATGCGGTGATAGCAGGACAGCAGTCTTCCTAGGGCTCTTTTGGGAATCCTAACCTGAACACTAAACCCCAAACCCTAAATCCTAAACCCTAAAGCCTAAACCCAAAAGCCTAACAGTTTGCGTCAGGTTTCAGGGGGTGCAAGGTGTAGGGGCTACAGCAGAGATCAAGGCTCTGTGCGGTTTTACCTGTCTTGGGGTTTAGGGTTTAGGGTGTTCCCCGCATTGGATAGCTTTACCCTTGAGGGCTTCGGGTTTAGGCTTTACCCCTACATCCTTTACTACGTCGCTCCAGGAAAGAGGTGGAAGAAAAATATAAGGTTTAGGACCCAGGACAGTCCCGAAGCCTAACACCCCCAACACTAAAGCCTACACCCTAAAGCGCCCAAAGCCTGCACCCTAAATCCCGAAACCCTACACCCTCAATCCTGAAACCCTACGCGCAAAGCATAAGTGGCCCAACAAAGCCTCAAACGCCTAGGTTCCTGCTAGGCAGCTACATCGCGAAACACGCATGTTATCTTTAGCTGGAACTACCGGGGTTTTGGTTATGAACTGGTAAACCCTGCACTTTATAAACTCCAAGCAATAAACCCTGAACTCTAGATCCTTAAGCCCTAAATCCAGAACCCTGTATCCCTAAACCCTAAACCCTGAATCCCACACTTCGGATCCCTTAGCTTCTCATGCTTCCAAGGCAAGTACATCTCTCTGCGTTGAAGATGCCAAAGGGCGACGAGTCGCCTGCAGGCTCAATGGCACAAGGGGATGTGTCTTCAGGGTTAGGGTTTAGGATTTCGTGTTGGGGGCTGGATTTAGGGCTTAGGGTGAGGGGGTTTGGGGTTGAGGGATGCAAAACCATCATGCGCATCCGGCTTAGCCAGGTCTTTGACCCAGACATCTTTGACATAGATTTTTTTGGGCTTACAGCTTCGGCGCGTGCACGTAGTTCTTTGAGACTTAAACCCTACAACCCAACGTGTGTGCGTGTGCATATACAGATATACCTACGTACATGAGTCTTTCGAGCGATGTGTCATAAGGATTTGCTGGAATTTCTTCGCTGTCAGGCATGTATAGCTACTTCATTCCTCTCCTGGTGCTAAGAATGCACAACCCATGACCCCTCAAACTGTATTGATTACTCCCCATGAGGACTTGTGCGCATGTATCCCGCAGATGTGCAATAGAGGGACGAAGAGACGACGAGGCAGAGAGAGAGAGAGAGATAGAGAGAGAGAGAGAGAGAGGGAGGGAGGGAGAGGGAGAGGGGGAGAGAGAGACAGACAGAGAGAGTGTCTGTTTTGCGTATATATACATATATATATACATACAGAAACACGTGTCCTTTCTTTATTGCGGAATATGTAAAGTAGCATTGGGGGGGGGGGATTGGGAATGCTGCCTAGAGGGGTTGGCGATTTCGTGCCTGCACTGCAATAATGCGGGTAGCTGGGCCAGGGAACTCAGTCCCTTTAAATGACTTATACTTATAATTCTAGGGACCTATAGGGAATTATATGGTTCAGGGTTCTTAGAGTTATAGGGACCCATAGGGAATTATATGGTTCAGGGGTGTTATAGTTATAGGGACCTATAGGGAATTACATGGTTCAGGGTCGTTATGGTTATAGGGACCTACAGGGAATTATATGGTTGAGGGTTTAGGTAGTGCTGAAACGCATGTGATTCCGTCACACACATGCCTCTTACGTTCTGGGCAATAGGGTAATATGTGACAGCAACTTGGTATATTCGCAACTATAACCACAACTAAGTGAGGGTGAGTACCTTTGCATAAGCATGTTAATAGTGCTTATCATCTTCAGTCCCCGACAGTCCTTTGAGCCCCCGCAAATATGCAATCTCTTCTGCCGAATGTAGCAGACCCCCAGCCCCCTATCAGTAGATACACCTGATTTCGTGCTACACTATGAGCGCAGGAAAACTTTAGATCAGGGGGGCTTGAGAACGTGTCGCAACTATTTCATTATAACATTTTAGAACCTCTGCCTAGCCTCTGCAAAACCTGTTCTACTACGCCCCTTACAAAGTGCCGATCAATTTTGTTATACTTCTCTCATTTAAGGTATGGCCCCTACCTAGAATTTGTGTTTAGTATGGGTGAGACTAGAGGCTTTAGACCTTCATATTTGGATTGCCATCCAACTGTTCCTGAGTGGGCGTCATATGCAACCCTTGAAGGGGGAGGGGGTGAAACCCTAAACCCCTAAACTCTCAATCTCCCGGCCTTTGCCGGCTCCTTCTTCGGAATAGAGAGCCTTGCGCGGGGTGCCCAGTTCTTCTTTCAGTCACGTGGGGGTTGTTCTAAACGTCCCATCAAACCCGTTTACAAGAGGTTGTATGGGGATAGGTACGGTTTCATAAGGCTGTGAAGGGCTTAGGGTTCAGGGTTCTTTTCACAATCCTTGTAAAGCAGAGAGCTTTGGGAATACAGTTCCTTAAAGGGAGATCTGAGCTAAAAAAGGGGAATCTGCGTTATGGCCGTTTTTGGGGACAGGTATCGCTAAACGCTAAACCCCAAACCCTAGCCCCTGTCTTACGATCCTCGGGATCCTTCTTTTTTGGGGGCCAAAGATATGGGGGATCGAACCATTTGCGACAATCTCCAAACGGGCCGCTGTGTTTTGTCTACTCGCATAGCTAGGTAGGATACCCATAACTTGCTTGGCCTTTGAATAGAGCCCCTTGAAATATGCTAGGTATATAGGGCCCTTATGAAACTAATAAGGCAACATATTTAAATACCCCAAAGGCCAACCCAGATAGAATTCAGAAATATGCGGGTCGCTATTAAGCCAAAAGATAGAGATACTCGTTAGCATGACACCTTCTTTTTCCAGCGTCGCAAATTTTGAAGGATGTCTGAATGGTTTAGGGTTTAGGTTTATGTTTTTTTCTCCAAGCTGGCGGGCAGTGTTTATGTCAAGGCTACATAGAATCCCTGTAAGGGGACTCCTATTTTGGGGAAACCCCTACTTATCTACTTATTCTTGGTATATGGCACATGGAGGATGTGTGTGGGCCGCGTCTGGGGTATCCAGGATAGGGCCTCCGAATCTCCAAGCAAAATGGGTCCTGGAAGTGTTTAGGTGGACCCATACGGATGTTTGTAGGGCATATGTATGTATATATATATATATACGCAGTATATACATATATGTATACATATTATGGCGTGTATAGAGGACCGCCGCAAATCACGGGCCCATACAATAGGGGAAGCAAACAACTCCAAGTGGGCTTGCACTGGGATTCTGAGCGTCCTTTTACAAGATCCTAGGGCATCGATCAGTCCGAACACTTTGAAGGCCTGCACTTCAGCCACTTTCAGAATCATGTTATATGCGGGCACTAAACTCTCAACCCTATAACTTCCCCGGTCAGCGCATGGGGTAGCAATTTCCTGGTAGGGGCCCTAAACCCTAAACCTATTAGAGCCGAAGGTACGAAACACATCGTCTCTTGCCTTGAACTCCAAGTCCCAGAACGCTTCCTGCCAGTCACGGCCAGGCAGCGCTTTAGGGTTTAGGGTTTAGGGTTTAGGGCTCTAACTTCCACATGGCATGACCAAGGACGGAAAAGTCTTCAGAATACCCGAAACACAAGTGCAGCGCCCCATGGCCCAATTGTGGTTGAAATCATGGGATCTATACTATAGTCTAAACTCCTCATATCCTCCTTGAAACGCCCCAGAATACTCTTATATATAGTCCCCGGTATATATAGATATACAAATTCCTAGCATCCCCCTTAATATCCACTATAATATTCCCCTATGTAATCCCCTTTACAAGCCCATTTAAGGAGTCTAGACTATGGCTCCTAAGACTCGAGCCCCAAGACTCTGAAGACGTCGCACACTGTCGACTCCGAATCTGATGAAGATCCTTGTATATAACCCCTATATCACTAGGGTTTAGGATTTAGGGTCGAGGGTTGAGGGTTTAGGGTAGCTTCCACTTTGCTTTCTATAAAACCCGAATATATACGCCACAAAAACTTGCCTACCATCCACTTTACCTTCACTGGACTTCTGACAGAGAGTAGCAGTTTAGGGTGCAGGGGTCCCAGAACCGTAGCCAGTGCAAACTTTGGGCCAGCAGGAAACGTCACGAGTCAAGTCAGCACAAAACTCGCCACGAAACGACACTATCACACGTGAGGCAATGCTGGTCTGTTGGGATGTGGATCTCATGTTCTTTCGGCTGAGCTGGGTTCAATGTTTAGGGCTTCTGGCTAAACCCTAAACCCTAAACGAGACACGCAAACGTGACCGTGGGCCATGATGAGAGCAAATCTCAGAAAGATGAGCAGCACTTGGTTCAGGCCACATAACTCGAAGTTCCCTGGAACCCTGGTAGAAATCAGAATTTCAGCTCGATATTAGGATTGTAGGCTGATAACAGAAAAAAAACTGTAGTGAACTTCGGATGATACCATGCTTTTGCGGGGCTCCGGTCCTGAGTTGAGTTTAGAGTTTAGAGAGTTTAAGGTTTAGGGTTTAGGGTACCCGGGTTTGAGACATGGGGGGTTTAAGGTTTAGGGTAGGGCGGGTAGAATCGCGTACGCCTATTTTGTCAAATTCTTGTGTGTGTGCTGGATTAAACCCTAAACCCTAAACCTTGCATAGCACAAAGAAAATGGGAACAATGGCTGGCCCATTGGCCCCTTTAGGGGGTAGGGGGTCTAGGGTTTCGGGTTTAGGGTTTAAGGTTTACGGCTTTGGGTTTAGGGTACGGCTATGCGAGTTTTAGGAAGATCGGTTGAGGGTTGGCCCCATCCGTTTTTGAAAAAAAAGGTACAGTTTTGAAGGTCATGACATGTTGCCTGTTCCATAGACTTAGTCCGACACGCTATGATGACCATCTAGGTTGTGCGCTTACCTGCTTCCCTAAAACAACAATCACCAAAGTGTTGCAAGGTTTGGTCATTTCTAAAAATAGGGGGACCCAATATAGACCCCAAAATACTATGATCCTTACTATGGGGGCTCCCCTAAAAAGGTACCTCCCCAATTTTGGGAAACCCTCACTTCTTGCACGCCTAGTAGCCTAGGAGGATGGTAATTTTCCCTGAATGGATGCCCCATGACACCCCATATACCAATGTTCCTCAGGAAGCTTATGTGCACTCACCAAGACATCATACAACAATTCTACAATCTATGACCCTGACCCTTAATCCTAAAACCCTAGCCCTTGACCCTAAAGCCCCAAAAGCCTGAAACCTAAAGCCCTGACAGTCCTGGAAAGCCTTCTTCCGGCCCTTGAAAAGTTTCAACAGTTCCTCCATGAGGCACTGGGGTGAATCTTGCGGGTTCAGAAGCTTAAGGTTAAGGGCATAGAGTTTGGGGGTTAGGGTTGGCCTAGAAGACTAGAACTGGGCAGAGGCTGAGGGCATAGGGTCTCTAGGCGCCAGGGCCCGAGGTATCAGAGGCTAGAAACCCTAAACCCTAAACTTTAAACCCTAAACCCTAAACCCTAAACCTTAACCGTGTGGGTCTAAGAGAGCGAGGCTTCAGGATTTCGATGGCAAGGCGTTTGAGTGCAAGGCTTTTGCCGCTGCGGGTTGAGTTCGAAGTCGTAGGGGCTTGGGCTTGGAGAGTGTGACTTCAGACTGCTTCTTGCTTATCAGGGCATGGGATATAAAGACAACTTTAGTGCATAATGTTATAGGGAGTGCTATAGGGATCCCTGCCCTCATGCCCTGCTAGGCACCGGGCAGTAGAGGCCATTGCAGTTGCTCTGCGGTGGTCTGCGGAAAAGTTGCACCACTTAGTCCTTTGGCAAACCCTTGATACTTTACTTCCTAGACTCTAGGGTGCTTTACGTAGTGCGAGGTTTAGGGTTTAGGGTGCATCCACAGTAGCATGTGAAGATGTCAGGTTTAGTGCTTGCACGAGCCAGCCGGCATAGGCTGGGTTTGTCCAAACAACTTGGCCAAACAATCCAAGTGGCTATGTAGTCCCTAAACCCCTAAATCCTAAACCCCATATACTTGCAACCCAACCCACATGGACCCTTACCCTAAAGGGACCAAATTATGCAATTAGCATATACTCCCCAAAAACCTAACTAACGATTTCTAGTATAATCATACCAAAGCAGATGACTGTTGTATGTTGGACCCTTAGGGTTAGGTAGTATAATAATCCCAATGTAGATGACTATTGTATGTTGGACCCTTAGGGTTAGGGTTTGTAGGTTTCTAGAAGCCCGAGCTTAGCACTCTTTCGTCATGCGTCGGTTGTCTGACGTCTTCAGTCTTCAAGTTTGAATTCAAGGTTACCTCCTAAACTCTAGGGTTTAGGGTTTAGGGTTTAGGGGTTTTGGGTTTAGGGTTGTGGCTTTGGGTAGATTATAATAAGACCCCCATATATTCCATGTCATATCTACTTCAGGGGGACTATAAACCCTAAACAGCGTGTCAGGCGGTCCTTAACCCAAAGGCCAAGTGGGCATTTCCAAGCATGAGGTGTTTGCTATATACCCCTCAACTGTACTAGAGTCCTTCTGAGAAGCCGTCGACACAAAGCCCTCTTTCACAATCAGCTTGGACGCCCCCAATTCCACGATCTTGCCGGGTGTCTTTCCGTGCATAACTTCGTGGAGGCGAGAGACGCATTTTTCTGCAGGAATGAACCCCGAAACCCTAAACCCTAAACCGTGTGTTTTCCTGCTTGATTTTGGCCACCAAGTCAAGCGGGGCATAGCCTGGTTCCAGGGAATCTCCAATATGAAGCCGACTAGACGAGCTTTGAGAGTTTCCATGCGACCCTAAACCCTCTGTCAAAAACGTCATCCCCGACTTAAACCCCAAACCCTACTAGTGATAGCCCTTGACGCCCCGAAATGGGATCTTTACGCAGCAGTCCAAAAGTTGGGGACAACAATCCAACCCCAAAATGCTATAGTGTCTATTATGGGGACCCCCCTAAAAACTACCCCTGATTTTGTCGCAAAACCCAAACCTCAACCGCCAGACGATCTTTCTCTAGCCGCTCAACCTTTAAGCTGCTGACCACGACAGGGGTTGAAAGCTCAACCATCGAAATCTGGCTCTAGCCTACAGCAAACACCTAGGGGTAGCAGCCAAGAGGTTGCTCCTTCCTGCGGTAGACCCTAACCCCAGGCAAGGAGGGTCACCCAGCAATTAGGCTCATAGAAATCCCATAAGGATACTTTAATGGGTCTGCCTGAGGTCCATATGTGCCTCCTTTGAATATACCCACCTGAACAGCAGCCTACATGGAGGCTTCCTTCGCTACTCTGGGCATGCTAAGACCCTTGAAACAAGAAGTGTGCACATCTTAGTCCTACTCCCTGAAGCTTGTGCAGCCGTGTACGAATGTTGTCATATCCTTGCAATTTTCAACTACACCCTATCCAGTACTGCTGACGTGGGGGGTTTTGGTTTCGGGTTGCCAGGTTCAGGGTTTAGGGTTTCTGTAGCCGAGACGACAATACCTATCTATCCTACTTTTGCCTGACATGTCGCGCACGGAAGTAAAGCCCAGACACTGCACTGCCCTTCGACCCTAACGCCCGAACCCTAACCCCTCAAACCTATAAACACCCAGCCACTAAACTCGAGCCTAAAATCTCAAACACACACTCGTCTCTTACTTACTTTGCTCATTTTTCAGTGGAGGAAGGGATATCTACTGCAATACCTACACCATCTCCCCTAAACCCTAAACCCTAAACCCTCCTATAGCAATCCCTGCAGCAGTCCATGCGTCAGCTCAACTTTTGGACCCCATACCCTCTGCCACTCTTATCTTGCGGTTCCGACGTAGAGCAAAATCTCTTGCATCCACAAAACGCAAGCCATTTGGCAAACTCAACTGCACCCTACACCCCAGACCCCAAACGCAAACGCAAAATCTTGAATCCCAAACCCTGAACCCTAAAACCCTATAAACCCTAAACCTTATAACCCTAAACCCTGATCCCTAAATCCTAAACCCTTATCTGTACACCCTAATCCCTAGACATAAGTCCCTACCTATGAAAAAACCCAGGCGTTCAATTATCAACCACGCCCCTCCGGGCCTTCTCGGCCCGCCTGAGCTTCAACTCTGCCACCTACAGGGGTTTAGGTCAGGAGGACCCCCCACCCTGTAATAGTGGCATAATAGGAATGTAAGAGGACCCTAATATAATCCTTATTATCCCTTATAGCCACTATTACTGGGCGGGGGGTCCACCTAAGGTTTAGGGTTTGTTTGTTGTTTTTGTGGGACCGTTTCTCCAGAGATCCAAGCCTCCAGGATGCCCATGTTTTAGGGTTTAGGGTTTAGGTTTTAGGGTTTGGGGTTTAGGTTTTAAGGTTTAGGGTTTGGGGCTTGGGGTTTAGGTTTTAGGTTTTAGGGTTTAGCGTTTAGGGTTTAGGTTTTAGGGTTTGGGGTTTGGGGGTTTAGGTTTTAGATTTTAGGGTCTAGGGTTTGAGGTTTTCGGGACTTTAATGGGAAGTCCAAAGCACGGAACCTCCAAAATATGACTAGTAGGTATGTAATGGTATATATCAACCAGGGTCCTTATAATCCTGGTATAGTCCTACTATATTCTTGCGGTCCCTCTGCAAACGGTCCATGTTGCTGTTGGGACCTGGGTTCCCAAAGCCTTAGGGACCCTTCGGGCAGGGCAAATCTTACCCTAAACCCTAAACCCTAAGCTTCGGGCAAGGGAAATCTTTGGATCAAGTACTACAGCGGGACTTTTAGGGCTTAGGTCTGAGGGCTTCTGGGGTGTTGGGAAGCTTTTCACAAGGGGTATAGACTGGGATGCTGTTAAGGAACTTCATCTAAGTTACCATAATGGGTATCTATGATGAATAACATGGTTCCCCCAAATTTAGTAACTTGAATTAAGTTCCGTAACTGCAACCCAGTAGAAGTGCTGTTCTGGGCCTAAAGCCTAAACCCTAAACTGGGAAGGTATGCAAGGCGTATGTGATGAAATGGGTGCTTATGACAATAGCGGTAGCCAAAGGAACCCTGGGGATGCATGGAAAACAAAAGTCAAAGGTTTAGGGCTTAAGCTTCAAGGGTTTAAGGATTTAGGGTTTAAGGGTTAGGGTTTGAGCTTTAAATGTTTAAGGGTTTAAGGGTTGAAGGGTTTAGGGTTTAAAGGTTTAAAGAAATAGTGTGTGGGGTCCCCTGAGGATTGTTTGATGGACTCGCATGGGAAGAGTCCAGGCAGGGAGTTTAATGCTTGGGGCGCAGGGTTCTTTGAAGTTTAGATGGTAAGGTGTAGGGTTGGGGGAGCAAGCTTCACGTAGAGAGTATGGAGGGAGGAGTAGGGATTACAGGTTAGGCTTCAAGGGTTGAGGGGCTAGGGGGCCACGGCTTACCGTACCTGGGCAGCCAAACAACCAAACATGAAATGGTCTTTCCAGCAGCCATGTCTTGCAAGTGAAGACCTTTACCTAGGATTCATTTCATGCTGTGTCATTGCCCTAATAGACTTTACTAGTTCACCTACCCCCACATCTTCCGGCCTCACGAAAAAGCTCACCTCTTTTGGCGATCTTCTCAGCCTGGCAGCAGTTTCCACGTTTGGGGGGTTAGGGGTTAAAGACCCGGAAAGCACAAACGACACAACCAACCCTGACAACCTAAATCTTACTCCTGACGCTCCCCTAAACTATAACCCCTAAATCCTAAACAACCCCACCATGGTAGTTTCCATGTTCTTTTCCATTATCCCTATAAAACCTCTATATAATCCACAATATACAATAGTATACTTTAACATAACTCAGACGTAAGCCCTGGTAGCGGAGGTCAAGCAGAGTTTGCGGTTTAACTAGCGTTGGGGGTTTGGGGTTTGGGGGTTCAGGGTTGGCAGTAGTCATCAACCATGCTCAGCTGAATCCACAGATAAGGTTTAGAATGTCCGTCTGGGAAACCCCAAGCCCTAAACCCTAAACCCTGATGAGGCAAGGGGCCCGGAGAGCCCGTCTCAAAGGGTGTGGTGCTAATGGTGCTAAGTAGGCATATTACGAAACTCTGGCGTTATCCACGATCATAGGTATCAGGGAACATAGGATATTACCCTTCAACCCTAAACCCTGTATTACTTTGAATTTTCCACACCTAAATGTTCATTTTTTGTGGCTTCGGGGTTCAGGGATGCAAGATGCACCTGTCCTGTGTAGGACTGCAGCTTCACAATGACCCATCTTCTGCTACAGTCTAAACGCCTTGAAGGAGTTTGTATGGGGGATTATATAGATGGCTACTATAAGGGATATTAAGGGGGATACTCCTTACTTGGAGGGTCATGAGGACTTAGCAATTTAAGTAGGTTAGTTATTAGGATAACTAGGGCTACTATATGGGTTATAAGGGTTATTGACCCACTGACCAAGTCCCCCCAACCCTCCAAGTATCCCCAGACTGCAACTGACAGCATGGCTGGAACCCTCGAAGAATGGTGAAGAGGCCATTAACTTGGACTTGACGTGGATGCCTGGATAATGGGGATGGTTTGGGTTTTGGGTTGCAATCCTTCTCCGAGAGTATCATGTGTCCTGAAGTGTGCGCTCTCCTCTTTTTTTCCCCACTGGTGCTCAGAAAGGAGTACGGAAATATAATCCCTACATAACATATTCCCTTGTTCCCTACTACCCTCAGTAAGTCTCCTTCTTTCAGAGCTCTGCGCTTGCTCCGACAGGAGAGGCGCCCGGTGCCATGCCTTACTTGGAGGCCCCTGACACTTGGTAACCACTTATAACTGGGCTTATAACCCTACTTATAATCCCCCTAAATGGGCTTATAGGGGTTACCCCCAATTATAAATAGGGTTAGAATCCCAGTTCTAAGTAGTTACTAAGTCCCATGGGCCTCCAAGTAAGGTTACAT
>CAJNIZ010045901.1:26705-42085 GCA_905231905.1 Symbiodinium pilosum
AAATAAAATACTACTCAGGTGGGCCAAGCACGCTTTGAGATTCAGACTCAGAGCTCTGGGCTTGGGGTTTAGGGTTTACGTAGGGTCTAAGGTGTAGGGTTTAGGGCTGAAGGGTTTAGGGGTTTAGGGTTTAAGGTTTAGGCTTTGATAGGATTCATCTTTTCTGTTTTGTTGCCCTGGGGGGGGGTGGAATACTCCCGCCATTGCTGGTAGTGGAGTGTGTCTGTAAGCTTCGACTCCACGCAGTGGCCAAACGGCATCGAGGGCTTCCCAGCCGCAATGAGTTGCCGTTTGATGCAGAACACAAACTGGGTTGGCCCCTAAAGACCTTTGAAAAATATTAGTATATAGGGTCCCTTATGAAAGCCATTGGGGAACATATTGAATATTTCAGGGGCCTACCTAGACAAATGCATAATTTCGTGATCTGCGATCTTGGTCAATGCGGCAGGCACACCCGCTGGTAGCGCAGCACCAGGTGGGCAAATCCAATAACAACCTTCCATATCAAACTTGCAGCAAATTATGGGAGGTTACCCATTTTGACCATTACTGGCTTAGGGCTTGGGCTGGAGGCTTGGCGCTTTCGATCTACATTTGCTTTAGCTACCCCATTCGCTGGATGATATCTCCTCGTGCAGCATCTAAGATAGAACTCTGGGAGGGTGTATCCAGATAGCCTAACCATCTAGAGCTTCACATAAGACACCTCAGAGTACCACAAGGTAATGCGAATTCTTGATTGAAGAGTGAATCGTTTCCCTGATAATCATGATGTATCTAAAGGACTATGTGCCCCACACATACCCCATGCCGATTTTTTCTACGCCCAGCCAAACTCAAACCCTCAAACCCTTACCCTCAGACCCCTAAACCCTGAACGCTTAAACCCTCAAACCTTGAAACCCCGAACGTCGAATTGGTCAGGCCCGCAATCCTGTTGAAGATTTCAGGTTGCTGGGAAGCTGGGCTGTTCATAGCAACCTCAGATACCCTGCCCACTTTGGATGGTTTAGGATTTAGGGTTTAGGAGGGTTTAGGAAGTCTTTAGCTTGCGTCCCAGTAATGAAAGTATTTGGGGATCCTCAGGGGTGCACCCTAAACCCTGAACCCTAAACCATTCATCCGCCCTCGGACCCAGCGGCTTCTGTTGAACATGAACCTGGAGAAAGGCTACGGTTTCGGGCGTATCAAGGTTTGGGGTGTCATAAACCCTAAACCCTAAACCCTAAACCCTGGGAATTCAGGGTTTTGGGATTTAGGGTTTTGGACTTCTGCTTTGAAGAACTGACGAATTTAGGGTTTGAGAGGTTTGCGGGTCAGGATTAGGGTCCTGGGGCTCCCAAAAAGCACAGGCTCCCCAAGAAAGACTCCAATGGTTGAGGGTTTAGAGCGAGGGAGACTGCCTAATCTCCAGACTCTGGACATTCACCGCAAACCCCAAACCCGGGACCTGCAAAGCCCCTAAATCCCAAACCCTAAACTTGAACCCCAAACACTAAGCACCCTCACTTCTCATTTTGGGGACCCCCAAGGATTTACACACAATTTTTGCCAACCCTGCTATCAATTCCTGAGCCATGTTGTTCAAAACTGTGCCTGGTCCATCGTCTGCTTGCCGGCGTCCCTGACCTCCAGTTTACGCCCAGACTTTGAACTTCCGGAGTCTAGGGTTATAGGGTTTCCGGTTTAAGGTGTTTAGGGTTTAAAGGTTAGGGTTTAGGGTTGAGGTCTTAGGATTCAGGATTTAGGGCTTGAGATTTAGTGTTTGGGGTGTAAGTTAGATGTTAACTTGGGATTTGAAGTTCCTAGGGTGTTAGGGTTTAGGCTGCATGGTTTAAGGACCTGAGGTCCAAGCTTGCTGTCCAGCTTTTCAAAAAAATAGTTCTTGGGTCGTTGCGGAGTAACGCTGTATACCAACTTGAGAAAACATGTGTATATATATATATACATATATGTACATGCATGTGTGTGCTACCCCTTTGGGAACCCGCATTTTACGCCAGACCCCTGCCATCCAACGGCATATGTTGTTGGCATTTCTGCGCATGACTTAAAGGGGCCCTACCAGACTACCAGACCTTAGACCCGAAACCCTAAACCCTTAACCGCGCTTAATATCAGTACAAGCTACAGCATGCTTGTATGTGGAATCCCACCCAGAGTTTTGTCTGGTGTGTTCATTTCCTCGGTTTTGTTGAGCATTTGTCATGAGCCTCCTTCTCAAGAGTCTTCGAACTTGAATGGTGCATACTTATTAGGTCCTGGGCTCTGTTTTCTTTATGCAAATTTGTCTACAATGGCTCAAATTGAAGATGAACCACAAATTCTCAGGTCCTGGTTTCACGATGTTCTCAAGATGAAAGCCTTACCAAATAAGCTTCACATAATTTCCCTAAACCCTAAACCCTAAACCCTAAATCTTAGGTTTTGGCTTCTGTCTTCCCCTACGACTGCTACTGCTACCTGCTGCTACTAGTAATTAGAAGTGTTATTACGATCCATATGAGCTATGGTCTAAACTCCTAGTATCCCCCTTAATCTTCCCTATAGTAGTTCCCTATATAATCCCCTATATAACGCCCTTTAAGGAGTTTAGACTATAGCTCATATGGCATTGTGATGACCAGGCCAAGAGGCGCCAATGGGCATAACGGTAGGTTCACTAAGTAGATAAAATGAGGGCCCAGGACCAATGAGGTGAGCCAAAGACACTTTGTTCATGATTCTACATACTTGCAGACCTTATAGGCTTTCAAAGATTAAAATTTCGGGCTCCGGATTTACCCTAAAGCCTAGGGGGCTTAGGATTTGGGGCTTACAATTGCGCAGCCGTTAAGGCCAGTGTTTAAGCTCTTGGATAGGCCTTGAAAACCCAAAGCCCACCTCCCTACTTGAGGTTTAGGGTTTATAGGGTTTATGCGAGCTACAGTCTCAACTCCTAGTATCCCCCTAAATACGCCATACAATACTCCCTATACAATCTCCTATAGAAGCCCCTTTAAGGAGTTTAGACTATAACTCATATCGGGCTCAGGGCTTGCAATAATTGGGGTTTGAAGTCGGTTAAAAGTACCCCACATTCGATGATAGCTATCGACGCTAGCTTTCTTGATTCACGCTCCGACTAGAATTATCCATGAACCTCCAAGTAGGCCAATATGGGGGTTTCCCAAAATTCGGGGTACCTTTGGGGGGTCCCAATAATTCGGATTAAGATATTTGGGGGTCCATTTTAGGGTCCCCTATCTTGGGGATACTCCCATATCACCCTACATCCCAAGCCCCCAACGCAACGCCTAATCTCGAATCCTTACTAGTGCCGGGGGTGTGTTGCAATGAAGCAAAGCTGTCAAGAAAGTATTCTGGACTCCCTATGCGACTTGGGGAGTTGCCAAACCCTAAACCCTAAACCCTAAAATCCGGGGAAAGGTTCGAGGCCAGGATGCTGTTGGCTTTAAACGCCAGGCGTTTCAATACAAAGGACATGCTTTAGGGTTTTGGGCGTAGTATCTGTGGGATCTGGAGCTTGACACCACCCAAAAACAATGGATTTCCGCTCAAACCACTTATTCAAACAGGCTAGGCAACCAAAAATCCAAATGGGGTAGTCCAGCAGAGCTCGTGATCATCAATCAAGTAAAGCCGTTGTTTTTGCAGGATCAATTAATTATGTAAAGGCTTTTGGCGGGGTTTATGGTGAGACTAAGAAGCCATTAGATTTAAAGGCCGGGGCTTGAAACAAAAAAGGCAAGGCTCTAGCTCCTATGAAATGTGGAATGTGATGCTACCAAAACCATCGACTTCTTGTTAAGCCGCTTTTTCAAGCAGGCTAGGCAGGGGGGCTAGTGCAGCTTAATCTTCAAATAAAATCAAAGGTTGGGCGGGGAGGCAATTCTGTAAAGGTGTCTTGGGTGGGTTAATTAATGGTGAGGCCATTCTAATGGTTTTAATTAGATCGTTCGCAATTTTCTCAAGGGTTTTCGAAGCAGAGCCTGTCAAAATACAGGCCGCGCTCTATTGCCAAGGGCCCTGCCCTCCCCATTCTCTTCCAAAGCAAAATGAGCAAATCCTTAAGAATGCAAGAATAAAGCCGAAGGATTGATTTTCCCTGGGTGATTTTCATTGGAGCGTGGGATCCCCCAGACCCGCAATTCGCTTAGCGGACCTTGTGTAATGAGGCCAGCCTTCTTGTTTTGGGGGCCCACATTACGTAATCCGGAACACACATTAACCCCTGTACGCCTTAGATCCTGAACCCCAAATCCTAAACGCAACCCAAAATCCTAAATCTCGAGGCCTTGCAGAAAGTCCCTCTCGCTGACGGACAAATCCTGCCAGCTGTTTGGAACACTAGGTAGGTGCCAAGCACTCGCGATACATGGTCGTTTCTTCAAATAGGTGGACCCCAATGTAAATGCAAAGTACTATCATCCTTATTACAAGGACCCCTCATATTGCACCCCTGATTTTGGGAGACCCCTATATATGATCATAGGCTGCTAGTTATGGGAGAGTATAGAATACTATCCGCTTATAACGTGGGTTTGCGCGCGTACTGCTTCATGCGAGTTGACGTTTGGGGATGGGATAGGATTAGGACAACCTCTGACAAACTTTAACAGTAACACATTATTCCTATATAGCCCCAACATACTATAGTAGTTTCCATTTCATTTTCCATTATCCCTATATCCCCAATATAACCCCAATATTACCCATTATCATTCACACTGGAAATAACTTTGTGGACGGCATTGGCATCGGAGCCGGGATTTTGGCAGTCGTTGCACTTTAAGCCCTAAGCCCAATATCCGCAAAGCTAAACACTTCAAACCCCTTTCAACCTTAACTAGTAAGCCCCCCCCCCCGTCCCGTAACCGCGCAACCCTAAACCCTAAATCCTAAACCCCAAACCCTAAACCATAAACCTGGAACACTAAACCCTAAATTATGAGTGACAGCAAGTTGCGGCTCCATGATTTTTCGCTCGACTTTGACTGAGGCAATAAAGGGGGATCCAGCCCCCCAGATTAGCATCCTATTCAAATCATATGTCATATGATAGCTGCAACTACAGGGTCCTCCTTTGGGGTTGGGGTTACCAAAGCTTTCCGAACCCTAAACCCTAAACCCTAAACCCACTCCATGGCATAGTAAGGACCCTATAACCATCATATGACATGGGGTCCTAACTGTAGGGCCGTCCTAACTTTAGGGGTTGGGGTAACCCAAATCCCCTCTTGGGGTTTAGGGTTTAGGGGTTTAGGGTGTAAGGTTTAGGGTCTAGGGTTTTTCCAGAACCATGCCGCAGCTCTCCCAAAACGCACAGATGCATATACATAATCCCCCTTACGTCGATAGAACATAGGGTATACGGGGATGTAATGTACAAGACATATTCTATCTACTTAAGGAGGACTATAACTTCTTGGGTTGTAGATTATACAGATTTTGGAATGGGTTCCGGAGCAACCTGATGTGTGTATATATCACTTTATCGATTTGATTGTTCTTATCTATGTAGGTAACCCTAAACCCTAAACCCTAAGCCCTAAACCCTAAACTCTAGGGTCTGTCGTCTAGGGTCTTTTAACTTTTCACATATAGCCCTACATAGCCCTATCGGTGCCGAGCCAGGAGCCCTGTGTTTAGGGTTTAGGGTTTAGGGTGTCGTCACATCCCAAGGTCAAAGATTGGAAGGAGTTCATGCTGTTGGTGCTAAAAATGCTGCATCACTCTCAATATCCTACAACTTCAAAATTTTGAGTGCTGTCACCAAGAAGTCGTTCAATAGCTTGTTTAGCATGCCCCCTGTTCTCTCCCTGCTTGAGTGCTGCACCCCGTCTCTTTGTAAGTTAATCCCCTCCCCTAATATTGAACTCCACGCCCTATTATTAGCAACTCCCATTGAAGAATAATCCTTTCCCACGAATATTAAAAAGCCCCTCTAAACCTCCACAATATAAGTTGAAGGGCCTAGAAATCCGGAAGAACACTTTTGAAAGGGCAAAACGGAGGCCCTTGTCTCGTCATCCCTTTTCGGGTACCTCATCACGAGGGCTTGGATGGGTACAGTCAGGAGCTGGTTCGCTGCAGGCATCAGCAGTAAAGCGCAAGCTGCATTTTGTGCGGATTGCAGGGCGCCGATGTGGCATGGGATCAGGGTACCATCTAGGATCTTCAAAAATCCAAGCATACACCCAAGATAGGCCTGGATTGCATCAGGAACCACGATAAGAGTGCCGCCTGCATCCTTCTCTGATATGTGCTCGCACCCAGTGATCGTGGTCTCGCCCCAGAACTGCCCCATGCTGATAGCTGCAAGCGCAACTCGTTCCCGCACAAGAGTCTGGCGACTGTGTAACTTCTAGTACTCGGGCCTGTCGCTCTCTGGCTTGACGCATTTCATCGAAAGCTCATCACGGCTTCTGGTACCCCCCCGAAGTGTTCATGCAGGAATGTAATATACTTAGGACCAAATACGGGTTTCCAGGGTTTCCCATACATCTACTTTGCAGGCCCAGTATATACTATATCAAGCGTCCGAAGTACAAAGCCCCTGCCAAGCTATATTACCGTAGCCAATTGTTTAATCAACGCAGGTAAAGACTGTAGAGCCACCGGCATATGTGCCAACGCCAACGAAGAAATGCTGTAAACCCTATACAGAAAGAAGGAACGCGCAATTTCTCTCCTTGCTCTGCTCTCATGATGCGACAGGGTCTGACGTCTACAAATTGACACCTACGAGGTGTCACCCCCACCACCCAATTTCACTAAAAGAAATACGTCCCCCTAACTACAATTCATAGGATTCAAGCGCATACTTGTCCTCCGTATAACCCACATATGCCCCTAAGCCCTAAACTAAAGCCTGTCCGATGTGGATCCATCTGGAAGCATGGGCCCTCAGCTTGCCTCTAACTCTAGACCTACTTAAACAAATGGAGGTTTCCCAAATTTGGGGGTACCTTTTTGCGGGGATCCTCATCATCGGGCTTCGAATAAATTAGGGTCCCCCTATTTAGGAAATATAAAAATGTTCGCAAAAAGACAACACTAAGCCCTAGACTACAGGGCTTTCAAGCCCGTATAGGGCCCTAGTTACCCAAATAATGGGTTCTAGGCCTTATACCCATAGTTACATGGCTCAGCAACCTACTATTTTGGTACCTTGGAGCCCTAAACCCTAAACCTCCAACCTAAACCCTAAACCCTAAACCCTAAACCTACCTACTATTTAAGTAACTGGAAGCCCTAGGGAAATACATGTCAAAACCAGCGGGACAGTCCACGCCAAAGGCATTGCAGTCGAGGTGGCACCTGGCGAGTTGATAAAAGGGGGTTTCCCAAAATTAGGGGTACCTAGTATAATGGAGAATCAAATGGAAAAGAAAATGGAAAATGAAATGGATACTGGGTTTATATAGGGCATTATAGGGATTAGGGTTTCCCAAAATTAGGGGTACCTTTTTGAGGGTCCCAATAATAAGCATTATAGTATTTTGGGGTCTATATTGGGGTCCCCCTATTTTGGTAAATTACCAAATAGTTTAGTGTTTAAGCGGGTGTGGGGTTTGGGGTTTAGGGTTCTGAGCTTAGGGTTTAGAGTTCGGTTAGGGGGTGTGGGTTTAGGATGTGCAGAATTCAAATACGGGTGTTGGGGGGTATGCTAGAATTCAAGGTTCTAGACCCCAAAAGAGGCAGAATAGTATTCAGAACCGGCCAGGCATTCATTTTCAGTAAACGCTTCACGAGTCAGGGTTTAAGGCGTAAATAGAAGGTTCATGCTTCAGCTGGATGATTTCCTTGTCTTTGGAACCTCAAATACAGTTAGCGAAGGCGGGTGGTGACAGTCCTAATGCTGATCCATGTTGGAGGCATTGTCGATATTCTAATGTTTCTTGTATGCCCCGAAGATACTGGAGTCCTTACATGGTCCTTACAATACGGGGTGATTAAAGAAACGAACGATAAGAGTCACAAACTCCGAGAGCATGACGCGGTTTAGGGTTCAGGGTCTAGCAATGGTAGCTTCCAAAGAGAGGTCCCAGTTTCCAAATTTCACTTGTGACTGGCGGAACTTCATGTGGATCAGCCGCCCTAAACCATAAACCCTAAAGCCTAAACCCTACATGAATGCCCAAGGCTGCTCAAAATTCCAAGCTCCCAGCATACGCTAAAGGTTAGGGTTTAACGTTACCCCAACTAGGATTTTCCAAGCCGCTGGGTCAGCCCTATACATCTTTTCAATATACGACGAAGAAGAAACGGAACCTTGTTTTTTGGAAAACACCAGCTGAGAAGCACTCCGGCAATGTTCAATGACTCTAGCAACTCCACAATACCCCTAAGGTTCACATACACAACAGTAGTACTGTTTTTTCTTTTTTTAATGTTTTTTGACTCTGTAATGGGGTACGTATCACGTGACACAAGAAAAAAACCTTCCTCAAGATGGAGTGCACTTTAGAGTTCAGGGTCCTTAAACCCTGCACCCTAAAACCTAGATGAAGAATCGTCGGTATGCCAGGCCGCCTGTTCGGGAACTCTGCAGGAAGAGTCCGAGCTCTGAATATTGAAGCCCGATCGCACATAAAACCCCAAATCTAAAGCCACAGACACATATATTGGAACCCCAACATCCCATAGGATCTAAAACTGTAAGCCTTAGGCCCTAAGCCCAACATGCATATATGAGCCCTAACATCGCATAGTATGTGAAACTGCTAAACCCCATACATATACATGTATATATATATATACAAAACTTACATAATGCACATATATATGTATATATAGATGCCTATGTTCATATATACACATATATATATATGCATAGGTATGTGTGTCGGGCCCGACCACAAATCAGCAGGAAACTCGTGCACTGCTTGGAGCGGGCAAATAGTCTACAGCTTATCGCTTTAAATAAGCTGCTTAGACGTTTCAAGTTTAGAGTTGCGGGGAAACCCCTAAACCCTAGAGCGTGCGGCTTAGCGGCTTACTGTCTAGCCAATCAAGCACGGAATGGAAGGGGGACAAGTGCGGAGACACTAGCCCTGACGTTCCAAGGACTCGAGGCCCTAAGTCCGAAGGCACGCAACACCAAAAAATCCTGCTCCATTGATGCACCTCACCAGCACCAGAGCAGGAACTTTTGTTTGGGGCCATCATGGCCCAGGGTCTATAATCCTTAACAAGTGCCCGACGAGTACTAAAGGATTGTTTTTTTTTGCTACGGCCGTGCGCATTGTCGGAATGCACGCTTTGGTGCCATCTCGTACTGAGGACTCCTGACCTCTCTTGCAATACTACCGTAATGGCAGTGTGGTCCTAGGATCCCTGAAGACAGGGGATGGTGAGGGAAAAGCCTTCTGGAGCAAACCTAAAGCCAACAAGGGAATTGCATACCTCTGCGTCTTCCTGTGGTGATGACCCTATCTTTCAAAGCTGCGACAAAAACAACACTGTGCATGGGGTCTGAGCGGTGTGATCTGTAGACCTGCACAGTTGCTTTGTATTGTTGATAGTTAAAGCGTTCAGAAGGCGGCTCAGGGTTTCCAGCTTGTTCCCAAAATGATTTAGTTACTCTAGAGTAATAGGAAGCCGTGATTCCGAAGCCGTGATTCCTATGGCCCTTCTGAGGAATCGGTAATACAGTCCGTGCATTCTAGCAAACATCTTGGAAGTGAGAGTAAAAGTATCTAGCCCACATAGGAGTATGGGGACAAATATGGCTTGGAAAAGGCGTACCTTAGACTGTCTGGTTCTAGGACTATTCCCAATCAATCGCAGCTTTTTGTATGCTTTCTCTGCGAATCCTAATCTATGGTAAAAGGCAACCTTTTAGGATTTGTCCCGGCTCGCTCAAGGAACGAGAGCGCCCTGGAGGTGGTTGGAGATTCTAGATCTTTCTCATATTCGGCCTCGTCGTGGGCAGCTGCATCTTCGCATCTTCCTCGTAACGCTCGCAGTTCAACTGTGTCGGCAACAGGATACACTCCCCCAAACTAACATGGAAACCCATATAGCCCCCCTTTAAAGGGACTGTAGTCTTTATAGGGCCCTTTTTGGGTTTCCATGTTAGTTTCCGGGACTATATTCCCGCATAGCTTCCAGGGCTTGACGCCTTCGGCCTGGTTTGCCACGACCATGCCCAAATCGACATCACACTGGTCCCAAAGGCTTGGACTTAGGGTTTAGGGTTTAGGGTTTAGGGTTTGGGGTGTGGGGTTTGGGGTTTGGGATTTAGGGTTTAGGGTTTAGGGTTTAGGGCCCTGTGATATTGTTATTCACCCATGGGACCCCCAGTGTTGACCCTGATCACTCGGAGAAGGTCAGCCAGTGAGGCGACACTCCCGGGATCGTCTTCTCCACTCCTGGCATGTCATGGTTGGATGTTCTGGGATAATTTTAGTGTTATATTGGGTTTAGGTTTAAGGGTCGGGTTATATTAGGGTTATATTAGGGTTTAGGGCTTCCCAAATCTTACTGGCTCTTAGTAAGGAATAAGGGAATAGAGTCCCTTTTGCATCCCTGAAGAATATATTCCCATAATCCTCACTGAGAACCAGTAAGAAGTTGAGCACCAGGTAGAACACCAGGTAAGTACACTCATCCAGCTTCCTCAGGAACCCCATGTGCGCACACTGACAACCATAGTGAGATCCCTAAGGTCAGATCTACCCGAAACCCTGAACACAGTCAAATCCTTAAGGTCAGATCTACCCTAAGCCTAAACCCTAAACCCTATAAACCCCATAAACCCTATAAACCTTATAAACCCTATAAACCCTAAACCGTCGTCAAATCCCTATGAAGGCCAGATCAAGGGTCTGCAGTTTGGGCTGGGTCTGTTGGCTTGGGGCTTGGGGTTTAGGGTTCAGGGTTGAGGGTTTAGGGGGCTTAGGGTTTAGGGCTAAAGTCCACCTTAAGTATATAGGATATCGCCTTGGGAATATTTTAACAAGATCCCCAAAGATCCCACATTCTATCTACTTAAGGGGAATGAAACCCTACACCCTAAACCCCAAATGGCAGTTTCCGTTTTGTTTTCCACTTTATTTTTTCCCATAGAGCCCCAATATAACCCTAGTAGCACCCCATATTCTATCTACTTAAGGGCGACTATGCGGTTATTTCCCATTATTCCCATATAGCCCCAATATAGTCATAATATTACCCGGTATTCTATCTACTTAAAGGGAAATACACCCTGCACCCCAAAATTATTCCCATAGAACCCCAATATAACCCCAGTAGCACCCCATATTCTATCTACTTCAGGGGGACTATACGGCTAAGGTTTTTTCAACCCCATCAGACTTTCTCGTCAGCTCGGCTGAGCACAAGGTTCCCACTTGAGTAATGTTTTTTTGGTGATTGAACCTAGTAAGATAATAGGTTTAGGGTTTAGGGTTTAGGGCCTATAAAATACTATACCCCAAAAGGAGGATATAATCTTACTCTAGATTGGGTACCCTAGTATCCCCAAACAAAATACTACCCCTTTTGGGTAAAGGTGTTTTAGGGTTTAGGGCTTAGGGTCTAGGGTCTTTGATGCAGCCTTAAAAGGGTTTCGGGTTTAGGGAATTTGGGGGGGGTGGGGGTCGCGTAAAACCCAAACGTGTATGCCTTTGGGGTGATAGAAGGTTCTGATAAAAAGCCTCTTCAAAACCAATCCCAGTGACAGTACCAGTTACGACAACAGGCAATAGGAGTCTTAGGGTTTAGGGTTCAGAGCTCAGGGTGTGTCACCTAGCCCTGACCATAAACCCTAAGACCTACACCCTATACCCTAAACCCTGGACTTACTTGCGGGTTGCATTTGGGGATAACAGCTACATCAGGAAGATTTATACACGGGTAGGTTCGAACACGTCTCTAATCTTAGGACCCTTGCTCACTATATAATCCCTGTGCAGTCATTAGAAAATAGCCCTCAGTAAAGCCAGGGTTTAGGGTTTGAGGTTTAGGTTTAGTACCCTCCATCCCTGCATAACCCCTATAATGCAATGAGAGACTTCATAGGGCACCCAAACCTACCCCAGCACAAGGGATTCTATAGTGGCCTTTCCTGATAGTGCACAAGGGATATTCTGAGGACCTCCCAGATACATTTCGCCCACCCAGGGCTGCCGGCAACACACTCAACTCACAAACTAAACTCTGAATCCCAAACCGTGCCCTGAACAGGAACCCTTAAAAAGTAAACCCTGAACCCCAAACCCTGAACCCTCTCCGACCTGAAAAATCCTGCACCAGCGAGTCTTGGAGAGATCGGAGCGCCTGACATGCGATGGTTTTGCTAACATTAGGATTTATGTTTTGGGGTTTCAGGAGTTTTTGTTTAGGGTTTACACAGGACTTGTGTTTTGGGATTCTTTAGCCACCTTGCTGTAATACCCCCTCCAGATCACCCCTCCATACTACCCCTTGATCAGTCTGCAACCTTAGATGCACCAAGGCCTTGCTGTATGTTTTTTGACAGAGGGGGCGGTTGGGTAGCCAGTAATGATTAGATTGAGGCTTCGAGGGTCTCTTTAATAGGATCATAGGGGATATCTCAGGCTTCGGGTTCAGGGTTATCCTCGACGTAGAAACCTGATGAAATGGACATGGAGCGGAGAAACACATGGAAAAGAACATGGAACCTGAAATGATGAAGGGTTTGGCAAGGGATTGTCAGTAACCCCATGGCTACACGTTACGAACTAGACTCTGACTGAGTCTAATTACTGCCAAAACCAGAAACTCCACTCACTCCGAAGCCCAAGTCCTGAACCCTATGTGGACTGAAGCCTCAGCCCTGAACCATGAATGACCTCTGTAGCCTGGTGTGTAAACTCTGAACCGCCTCGGAAGCGTAAACCCGAAATTTATATCCTAAGCCCAATAGTAATCCAACACGTGAAGCCTACATCTCACTGGCTATAGCTGGAACCCGGAATCTACATGCGAATTTCTCAAACCAAAACCCAAAGCGTACCTAGATCCTCCAATTTAGCGCTTCTAGAAGGTTCCAAATGAGGGCCCCAACCCCAAAACCAGAAATAACCCTTCCCCTAAACCTCAAACCCTAAAACGCGTCGACGGGCCTCGCGGATCCTCCAGTCTCACCCTCAACCCAAACCTTAGACCGCCCCAGCCTACCTGGACCCTAACGGTAGACAAAATCTTCGCAAACAACACCTAACAAGTGCCTAAAAGGCCGGTATTCTAAAAGCTCTCAGGTTTCAGGCACACCCTACACCCCAATCCCTAAACCTTGAACCCTAAGCCCTAAACCGTGAACCCTCAACCCTAAACCCTAAATCCTCCAAAAAGAAGCCTTCTTGGCGACCTGATCTTGCTCCTCACCCGCTAGGCCTCAGGCTCCGCATGGCCCCAATGAACCGCAGAAGTCGGGTTTAGGGTTTGGGGTTTGGGAATTGAGGGTTTAAGGTTTAGGGTTCAGGGTTTGGGGTCTGGGGTTTTAGGGTTTTGGGGTTCAGGGTTCTGGGTTTAGGGTTCAGGGTTTAGGGTTTTTTTATAGGGTTCTGAGGCTCTTGGTTTGGAGCCTCGGGAATGTTTCACGAACTCCTACACGCGGCCCGTTGGGGGTAAAGGATTGAACTCTGAGGCCAGAACGGGATCAAAGTATGTATGGCAGGGTTTAGGGTTTAGGGTTTAGGGTTATTTTGTTTTGGGCCAGAAGAGGTTGCACATACCGAAATCATGGAGATTTGCACAGTAAACATGTAACCCTAAACCACCTCACCACACGATCATGTTCTCTGAAGATCAAACCGATAGTTGTGGTATCCTGGCCCCTAGCTTCCCTTATGACCAACGGGTCTAGGGTAAAGGGTTTAGGGTTGGAAACCAAACCAACCGAAATCCTGCCAAACGGCTACAGGGGCTACAAAATCCTCTACAGAAACCCCCAAGAAACCACCAGGAGCTCAGAATTGAATGTGAATTATCAAAAGCCCCCCCCCCCCCCAAACTGGTGTTAACCTACCCCCCTAAACCCTAAACCTTAAACCTTACTTCGGCCTACTGGGACTTAGTTGGGGCAAGCCAGGTTGTATAGGGATAGTTAAGACAAACTAGGTGCGAGTAGAATATGGCAGGGTGGGTTTAGGGTTTAGGGTGCTTCGATGACCCATGTAAGAACAATCGAGCATCGTATGCCTGGAGGAGGACTTCACATCTTAGACTCAACCAGCGGCTTTTAGGGCTTGTAGTCCCCCCTAAGGAGATGGAATATGGTATATACGGGGATCCTATTGTAATATACCCAAAGCCACATTCTATCTACTTAAGGGGGACTATGAGGTTAGGATTTAGGGCCCCTTACCAGATTTATGTGGAGCCCGCCAAAGGGCCCTGCGAAGACCACTGTCCACTTAGGGTTTGGCGTTTACGGTTTAGGGACATAGGGAGCTACCTGGAGGTTCTAGTTTCGTCTGGGGGAAAAGTTTGAAAATGGTGCGCTTGGGAACCCCAACTGGTGGACCTCAACGATATATGGGGAGTTCCCCGAGTTAGGGTCCCAATTTGGTACCCCTAACTGTTAGGTGCCGTAATATAATCCATAATGCAAAAGGGACCCATAATTTTGAGAACAACCCATATGGCGGGCACGGAATGGGAAGAGGATGATGAGCTCTTTATAGATGTAAAGCATTGTCTCGTTTGGAATCAGGAAAGCTCCCTAAACCCTAAACCCTAGAGACAACCCGTGAGCCCAAAACCCCAGCCTGGTCTGAACTGTCAAGACCTCAACCAAACCCGTCCCCTAACTCAGGGGCCTAAATAATTACCAATATCATCTTGAGGTCCGTTTGAGGTACCATATACTATAATTATACAAGGAATATGGAACCATAATCTTGGCAAGTGTTTAGGCCCCTATATTATCCGTTGACCCTCTTCACTGCCTGGCTTGCCATGCAGTGACGAAGGAAATCTTGCGTCACCCTAATCTGGCCTTTGGCTAGCTGGGAATGGCTCCTATAGGATTTAGGGTTTAGGGTGGGAATGAAGGAATGGAAAAGAAAATGGAAAATGCTACAATGGGCTATTTAGGGACTACTATACGGATTCATTCCTTCATTCCTACCTAAGCAAACACTAGTACTTTCTGGCTCTTAGTAGGCAGTGAGGGGATAGACTCCCCATATAATCCCTATTTGATATATTCCCTTGTTCCCCGCTAAGAGCCAGTAAGCCTATATAGCCACAATGAATGGCTCCAGTTTCGGTTCTTTGGGCATACTAGGTTGTGCAGGATTTGCCCGACTTCCCCTATCCACCCAGAACCCCGAACCCAAAACCCTAAATCCTAAACCCCAAGCCCTTAACCCTCAATCCTGAACCCTAACCCTAAATCC
>CAJNIZ010045902.1:0-26448 GCA_905231905.1 Symbiodinium pilosum
ACCCCAACTATACGATACCTCCCAGACCTGCAAAACGATAAGGGGCACCCTAAATGATTTCCACCATTACCACAGACAAGCAATTTTGACGCCAGCTCATATATTTTGACAACCACCCAGTTTTACTGCATCCCGACGGTCATTCGTGCGATGATTGGCCCAAGCCTCGCTGGAGTTCGAAGCCGTTTAGTCTTGCTCCGCCCCTTGGGCCCTTGAGACTATGAAAGGTGCAGCTGGGCCCTGAGACTCAAATAGGAGAAGCTTGTGATATATCAAAGATTACTATAGTTTCTTTTCACATATAGTAGTATACTATAACATATTATAGTAGATTATAGTATATTACTAGAATATATATATATGTATATATGCATATATATATATAGTATTTCTCAATGTTGTGGTCTGAAGGATCCTGAAAGCTTTTTTGAAGCCCCAGGCCGGCAAGGGTGCTGGTAGAGGAGCGCAGAAGAGGCAGGACCCTCGAACGGAGGAATTCTACCTTGAAAGGGGGGTTATATAGGGTTATAGGGGTTATATAGGGTTTAGGGATTATATGGGGTTTAGGGGTTTAGGGTTTAGGGGCTTATGTGGCGCAGGTAGCAGAGCATGTTCATTTGGGGATTTTGGATCCTGTTGGGAATTGATTCAAACGAGCGAGGGAGACGCCCGACAACATGTCAGATCTTGCGTGACAGCTTGTGCGACCCAGCTGCTGTCTGAAGTACAACAAAATTCGAACTTGCCCTAGGGTGTAGGTTGGGTACTGGCCCCCCTCACTAACAGTTGGATAATAGATATCATATGGTTATATATAGCCCTTAATAGGACCCCTAATACAGACTCTTACTGGGCGGGGGCAGTACCCAATCTATATCCCTAAAACCCTAAACCCTATATAACCCATTATGGTAGCTTCCATTTTCTTTTCCATTATCCCTATATAACCCTAATATTCCCCAATCTGTACCCCAAGGTGTAGGGCTGATCAGTTCAAGGCGACGTACGCTGCTGGAGCCTACTGCGCCCGTAGAGCAGAAGCCTCCGCAGGCCGGTCGCGGACCGCGGTACACTCCCCCAAACTAACATGGAAACCCATATGGGTTACAGTCTAAACTCCTTCAAAGGGGTTATATAGGGGACCATATAGGGGATTACTATGGGGCTTATTAAGGGGGATACTAGGAGTTTAGACTATATATAGCTCATATAGTCCCCTTTTTAGAAGGACTGTAGTCTTTATAGGGCCCTTTTTGGGCTGCCATGTTAGTTTCCGGGAGTGTAGCTTCCAGAAAATTTCCCCAGCACAGCGGCATCAACGATACTATTGGCACTAGGAGTTTTGTTAATATTATTAGTACTATTGGTACTGGTATTGCTTTTACTATTGTCAGTATTTTTATCATACTATCGCAGTATTGTTAATATTATTAGTACTATTGGTACTCGTATTGCTTTTACTATTATTAGTATATCATTATCATACGGACACCACAGAGAAGTAGCAAACACTCCGTCGAACCCTCACACAGGCGGGCTCCCAGGCGGCATGGGGGCCCCGACGGCCAAAGGTTGCCGCGGTTGCCCAGGTCTGCACCTGATCACTTGCAAATCTACACTCCCGGAAACTAACATGGAAACCCAAAAAGGGCCCTATAAAGACTACAGTCCTTCTAAAAAAGGGACTATATGGGTTTCCATGTTAGTTTGAGGGAGTGTATGAGATGCCCATTGTGGTGAAACAGTACACATGGGGTGCTTTTTTCAATGCTAGGGGCAGTGGATTAGCAAAGGGCCCGTTTTTGGAAACCTAAACCTTCACTCCCAGTCCATGCTCAGGGACCGGCGCCGGTTTCGCAGCCTCGAGCACCTGCATTTGTACCACGCCAGGCCCAGACCTGGATATCCTAGCTTTTCTTGCCTGGTTAGCCGGGAATGAAGGCATGTAAAACAAAATGGAAATTACCATAATGGGTTATAGTCCTCCTTAAGTAGATAGAATATGGGTTATATGGGGACCTTATTATAATATACCCAAAGCCATATTCTATCTACTTAAGGGGGACTGTATATGGGGACTACTATGCGGATCCATTCCTTCATTCCTAGCTAACCAAAGGTACGGTCTTCTGCGACACTCCTCGCGCTGCTTGTCGATATTGTAGTATAGTGTAACAGATTAGAATACATCATGACATATTATACTAAGATATATTGCATGGTAGTACGCCTCAACATGCATATTCCAGTACATTACGTTATATTATGATACATTGTAGTAAGTTATACTATTGTAGTATATTAAAGTATCCTTTGCTAGATTACCGCATTCTGTAGTATACAGTATCATAGTATTCTCAGCTGGTGAAGGTTCAGTTTCCTCGTCCACCACAGGCAGCTTCCGGACAGGCCAGCAAGCATTGGCGGCTTAGCCTGCTTGCGGCGCTAAATGAGCTCCCCTATAGTATAGGGTTTAGGGTTTAGGGTCTAAACTCCTAGTATCCCCCTTAATATCCCCTATAGTAGTCCCCTATATAATCCCCTATATAGCCCCCCTTGAAGGAGTTTAGACTATAGCTCAACTAGGGGTTGCCCAAAGATAGGGGGGATGTATAAGGAGTAGGGTTTAGGGGTACTACCCCAATAATGAAGAATCAAATGGAGAGGAAGACGGAAAATGAAACGGAATGGAATGGAAACTGGGATTGTATAGTGGTTTATCCTAGAGGACCAATTGACACACAAATTTGTGTTCTTGAGATTTGTCCGCTTCATATTGAGGAAAAGCTTTCGGTTTCGGAAAAAGCGTACGTTCCGAAATGCGTGCCGCAGAAACAGGGCACTTTGTCAAAATTGCTCCCGACTTGCGAGAAATTGTGCCCGAAATTGTGCCCTAGTTACGGATGTAATTCCTGTCCGTTTTACATTTTCGGCCTGGAACGCTATAACCAAACAAAAGCCGTCCGAACAAAAAAATAAACGCCCGATTCGCAAAAAGTCTTGGGGACACAAATCTGTCTCCGAATTGGTCCTTTAGGATAAGGATCAGGATTTCCCGAAGACAGGGGTACCTTCTTGGGTCCCCATTATAAGGACTATATCATTTTGGGGTCTCTATTGGGGTCCCCCTATCTAGGGAAACTACTAAATATAACAGAGGCTGAAGATCTATGTCTTGATTTCAGGGTTTGGACTTCTTGTGCTTACTGTGAGCCGCGAGCATCGGGTCATTAAATGTAAGGACATTTCCAAAATTTGGGTCCCCCTCAGACACCCCCAACATGTTACATTGGGTTGAATAGGATGCTCCAAAAAGCACTGCTAAACCCTAAGTTCTCAAGCAACGCTGCGGTATTCCCAAAAGATCGACTTCTGCTCAGATAGAGACCCAAGACCCTAAACATCATGCCTCGCACGCAGGTGCGTGGGCAGACTCCAACGAATGCATACCCTGCAATGGCCCACAAGGCTTGTGGTGAACTATTGAGGTGTTTCCCGCAGAGGTCTTCTTCACTGTAGTTTCTGTAGCGCTTGAAATCTTTGATATGTAGTTGTGTCCCACAGGAATATTATTCTTTACTACAGGGATCTGTTTGTTCATTTCGGCCCTTGCCGTTGCTTGGGCACCTGCCTTTATTTGATGCCAGGGGCTCAATCTCGAATGCGCCAAGTATGGGTAGACATTAGATAGGCCCTTCCGAAAAAAGGGGGAGGAGTTGTTGCTCGTTCAGATGGGAGTCTCCGAAATTGGGGCTTAGGGGTCTTCCCTTCATTGAGAGTCTTTGCCAAAGCTTGTCCACTCTGGACATGCTTATGTACGTCCTTATAATATCTCTTCTATCCCGTATCCTCATATATCCTACCCTTAACCCTGTTTCCGTGCCAGCAGTGCAACGCGCGTGCCGAAACCCTAAACCCCAAACCCCAAACCTTAAACCCATAGGGCCACGGTTCCGATCTGGGGTTCTGTGGTAAGTGCAGTGTGTAGCAGGGTTCGGGGTCCTGACATGTGAGGCTGATGCAGGGAGCCAATATCTGTAAGAAGATGGCTACTTGGCCTTGCTCCATACCAGTCGGAAAAAGGCCAAACCCTAAACCCCAGGCCCCAAGCCCGAAACCCTGCGCACCCTACCCGGAACCCTAAACCCCAAACCCCAGACACGATCCCCGTGGTTTTTGCAGGCCTCCGGATTGCCTCCTCAGCACTTACAGCCTCAGCATACGCTGTACCAGGCCATGGGCTTCATTGCGGTTTAGGGCTTAGGATCTAGGAGTGAGGGGGGGTGGGAATTTGGTTGGGGAATGTTGGGGATATAGATTTTTTCGAGTTTAGGGTGTAGGGTTTCGAGGGTTATACAGGGTGTATAGGGGTAGAAAGGCATGCCATACGGATATGATCCCCAATAGTGGAGAAGCAGATGGAAGACACAGGAAGATGAAGTGGAAACTGTGTTTGTAGAGTTTTATAGGGTGAGGATATGGTGGGTTGCCAAAGTCTTTTGCATTAAAAGGCATCCAAAGAGCTCAAAAACAGAAAGGTACGTTCTGAGCCCCAATCCCGCACACCCCAATGCAGCATATTCCTCCCGAGGTGCCTCATACAGCCCCACGACTTCCGGCGCAGCCAGTGAGACAGCAGGTGCATGCTGTTTTCAGTGCAGAAGACAGACTTTCTGTCCTTGACGCTTATACTAGTGAGGAGCCCCAGCACACGCCTGCTCCGACCCCCCATGCTGCTGTGGGGATGCAGGCTGGAGCACTAAAGTGTGGGCAAGCTACTCTGGTTCATCATGTTCCTCTAAGAACTCATTTTTCCCCTTGAGGCCGGTCAGCCAGTGAGCTCAGCGCTTCCGCTTCCTTACCAGGTGCCAATCAATCTCTATATGGCTTCAATTAGCAGCCATGATTTCAGCTAGCATACAGGCTGGTTCCAACGGCATCCCACTACGTCCAAGCGTTGATCAAGGACTGCGACGTGCATGTGCAGATCATAGGTCACTCATGCGTATTGCAAGCTGAAGACATGGCAACCTGCAGGATGCGACCTGTATGACCCCGCTTGAGATTCCAGTTTAATCAAGGCACTTAATTAGCAAGGATACGTACTATTCACAATAATTCCAATATAGACCCATGCATGACCCTAATTACTGTAGCCAGTAGATTTGGCGAGTCAAGAAAGCCTCCAATCAGCCAGAACTCGCCGCCCTCCTCTGCTCATATAAATAAGATAATGGTTTAGGGTTTTAGAGTTTGGGTAAAAAATGGCCTCTCATATCGAGAGCACACAAGGAAAGACCACAGGTTTAAGAATCGCCTAGATCCCATTAAGAACCCCATCTTCTCTAATCCCTTTATGAGTGGATTCCCGAACCCCTCAGGAGCCTGGGCCGCTGTTAATTCCGACTATGGCATTATGGGAAAATGTTATTTGCGACTAAGGTAGACAGCTGATTAATAAGCCCCCTTCTTTTAAAGGGCCTTACTATTAGGATCCCGATTACAATCCCTCGTAATGGGAGGGGGTTTGTTCGTTATGGCTCTGCATTATCCTTTCTGCTAACTTCGTCTATGTTCCCAAACAGCAACCCGGCAACCCAGTAAACTGACAACCCGGCTAGGGTTTAGGCAGTGTCTAGGACCAGCCATGGCGGCGCCCGCGCCTTCAGCCACGGCGAGTCACGCGCCTCCAAAGCCAAAAGAGGTGCCTGCCACTGAAATTCGGGGCTTAGGGTTTAGAATAGTACTTGCTATCAGAAGTATTCGTACCGACATTTCTGGTATGGGTTTTCCGGCTATGATGATTTCTACCATCCATATGTTTTTGCATACTATTCGTGTCAAGCCAGCACAGTCTCACCGCGTCTTTATGCAACAGCACCGTAGCCCTGGCGCAGAGATACGGTGGATACTAGAAATCCTGCATGACTCAAAGTATCCTAATCCTTGAGAATTATGGTACTACAGTATTCGAAGGTCATGCAGGTTTTTTAGTATCAACAGCAGATATACCCTGTGCCCTGCTGTCATGATTGGTGCCACGATTTGGAGGGATTTAAGGTTTAGAGTTTAGGGCTTAGGGTTTAGGGTGCAGCCTGCTTCTTTAGTCCTAAATCTAAGCCCTAACCACCAAAAGCCAGCCGGCACTGTTGGGATCTGACACCTAGGAGTTCTTCGAGAGGGCCCCGTTGCAAAGAAGGACCATCCGGAATTCAGTTTCTTAGAGAGAGGTACCCGTCCAAAAGGACTACGGGGGCCCAATTAATTACCAATATCAGTTTGAGGTCCACTTGAGGTAATTACCATATATTATGATTATATAAGGAATATGGGTAATTATTTAGGCCCCTAATTTTATTAAACATTCTAAATGCTACCTCAGATAGACCTCAAAATTGTATTAGTTATTCTCCCGGCCCTTGCATGATCTTATGGCCATTTTGGGTACAGGTGGTTCGAACAGTCTGATTCTGATAGAGGCCCTGAGCCCACAACTTGGCACCATGAGTCTGCTACCAAGGTTTTGGTAACACGAACCCTACAGAGAGGGCCCTATAGGAGTCGTGTGATAGCCATGAGCAGACTCCTGGTTATGGTTTGTTTGGTGTGGTGGAGCCAAAATCACCGCGTTTGAGTCCTACCCCAGGTGTTTTGCATCACCAGCGAATATGACTGGAGCTTCACGACGGAGATCATCAGGCCAGTAGTGTCAGCGGAAATCACAAGGCTACTAATTGATAACAGTAGTTCTAGCCTGACTTGTCATAATGGATTTTCAGCATCAAGCCATCAATCATGGGAGCGAACTTGTACTTGTCGACTTTCATGCAGGGCAACGCTTGCAAGCTGATCACTTCCCTAATAAACACCCCCCCCCCCACCCACTTCATAATATCCAATATTCCCAATACTTTACAGTATACTACAACGGAACATTTCACATGGCTTTACAAGCCCTCAACCCTAAACCCTAAACCGAACAAAATGCGACAAGGCCGGAGTCAGCAATGATACTGGCGACCTCCTCTCTCGGAAAGGCCACCTCTTCTCCTGGGTTGCTGTTAAGGAACTTAATTTAAGTGACTATATGGGAGAAACCCTATAATGTACTATATGTACCCATTCTGGTAACTTAATTTAAGTTCCGTAAAAGCAACGCACCGGTCTTCCTGCCAGGCTTTGACAGCTTCTACGGGTGATGTTTTGGATACTTTCAAAGGCACCAGCTTGGAACTTACAGGAAATATATAGGGTCATATAGGTATGTAATCGTGTGTATATATATAGGTATGTATAGAGGGGTGAGAGATGTAGTGCTGGTATTCCAGAACCAAATACTTTTAAAAGGGCACGGCCTGCATTCATTGTGTGCGCAGCTGTCATGGCAGGACGCAGAAGGCAACATTGCTGCTGACCCAATCGCGCGGCTGGGTGGGTGAACCGGCCTGGGTGAGCATCTCCTTGGCGATGCAAATTTGATGAGATGATTTCTCATTGTATCTCTCTTAAGTCCATACACTCAGTGGCGAGGTCTCGTGTTCAAAGGTTGCCCCGGTTTGTTGCACTAAATCAAGTCACCTTGTACTCGAAGACCAGCACTTCTAGGTGGCATCAGCTTCATCACTACTTAACCGCAGTGTCAAGGGGCTGCTTTCAGCGCTTGCCACTGTTGATTTGTGCTTGTATGGCGCGTTGCACACAGGGGAGACGTGTGCTTTTTGTGGAATTGCCGCCCGCTATCTCACTGAAAGTCGGAGATGGCTCGCAAACAAGGCTGCACATAATATAGGGGCCTGAATAACTACCAATATTATGGTTCCATACTCCTTATATAGTTATGGTCCATGGTGCCTCACATGGACCTCAAAATGATATTGGTCATTATTTGGGCCCCTGTAGTAATGCAGCAATTCGGAGAATTTGGAATGCAGAGGCGTTGTTGCAAGTGGCTACTCTTGAAGTGGCATTGAGTGTGCTGTCAGACTGCGCATGTAAGATATGCTCGTAACATTTCCTGATGCTGCACTTCATGCTCATTTTGAGAGTGAAGGAGGTGTGGAGATTTTCTCTGCAGCATGACATTCTGACTTTGCCTGTAGTACGTTTCAGTAGAGCATTGCGGGAACCCATGCTCTCGAACACTGTTCCCGTGACATGCGCGAGCAAGCGCCGAGTCGCCGCGATGGATTCTTGCTTTCGTGTTGGACAACACTTCCGAACAGGGACATCAAAGACCAGCATGAGTTTCACTCCCATCCAACAGAACCGAATGAATAGCTGATGGCTTTAAAAAGAGAGGGCGTGTGCATTGGGATCCTGATAAAACCACCTGCCCCTTATATGGGGTTCATGGGGGTATATAGAGGTATGTATGCAGGATTTTTACGAACATAGCCAAACAAGTCCTCGCAACAATTAAGAGGGGAAACTGCAGTGATCTAGCGCACGCTCGCAAAATAGGTAAATTGTCTGAACGTAAGGGGCCTCTGCTGGAGAATGAGCTATGGCAAAAGCCGGGACAGTTCAGGTCTGTGTTTTGCGATTACTCTTTAGATTAAAACAGCCTCGCTCAGACTTAGCAGATGATGCCTCGGCATTTTCTTGGTCTGTTTTTCCTTGATGATTTTCCCGCCGCCGCACAGCCAGAACCGCCAAGACGCTCCGGCAAAATCATTCCTATCGGCCATAATGCTTGCCCCTATGTTTTGTAGGCTACAACCCAAGAAGTAGGACATCCAAGATGAGTTCTACAAGATCTCACACTAGAACCTTTTGAGCGGGTTAGGAATGGTGCCAAAAAGCGATTTTATGCAAACTGCAGTGATCAGTCCTACCAAGCTGCAAGCCTTGTCAAAGGAAGCCCGCTGCCAGTATTAGGATTCTATCAGCCCTAGCTATTGCAAGCCTTAGGGCCCAGAATATTGTACTAGATTGTGTTGACAAAATGGAGGGAGTGGGGCATGTGAATATCCCTTACCTTACGCTCTACCAAGTCACAGACCCCTTCCTCCTTTCAGGGAGACCTGCACCTCTTGCACTTTAAACCCCTTGGGCGCTCATGGCTAGCGGTGGCTGGCGATCCACCCCAGGCCAGACTGGCTACATGGTATTTTTCGAATTGAGTGCTTCGAGTTTAGGGCGAAGGAAGGGTTTAGGGTTAAGGGTCTAGGCTTTAGGGAGAGTCCCCATGATTAAGGATGATCGTAGGATTTGGGGACATAACCTGGGTTGCTCTAAAGGAATTCGTTTGAAGCGTCCAGAATGGCTCAGCCTTCGGAGTTCCCGAAGCGTTCGCGTGGCATACTGTAGAAACCTGAAGAATGGTCATGTGTCAATAGTTTTTAGGATTTAGTATTAGGGTTTACGGTCCAAGTGAAATTACCAAAGCTGTGGCGATAGCTTCTTTGTGCACTGGCGGTACAGGCTACCTCGGCTTCAGCATGAAATTTACAAAAGATAAGGTCCCTGCAATAATCTTGTAGGCGGGGGACCCCGATGATCTCCTTATGTCTTTTACTTAGCCCTCTATACTATGGTAGTTTACGGTTTAGGGTTTCCTTAAGTGTCGGAACCCTAAACACCCCAAAATAGACACCAAAAAAATTATAGTCCCTATTATGGGGACCCCCAAGCTAGGTACTCCTAATTTTGGAAAACCCTGAACCCTATATATTCCTATAGAACCCTATATGCGCGTATTTTATATATATATATGTATGTGTATATATATATATATTCTAGGTCAACGAAGCCTTCAAGTTTAGTCGCTCCCACTGGGAATTTCATGTTTATCTCAACTGCCGGTCGGATGGAGTTCATTTTGTCGATCCCTTCATTGGTGCGATGGTATTCTAGAGTTGGGTCTGCTTGTCCCGAGGATATAAAGAGCACATGCAAACGCTGATGGTGATGTTTCATGTGCAGGCGTCCATGCCAACAAGCATAGCAGCCATAGCAGTCACGACCTGTGGCGGCTTGAGTGAATGGAAGGTACAAGAAAAGGAACATGAGATCAAGTTCGTGTGGTTCTTGTTTTTCCCTTCGGTCATTCCTGGATTGTTGGTTTCACATCTGGAGACCATGCATCAAGCCTCAAATCCTAAACTCTAAACCCCACTTACATATGAGCTAGAGTCTTAACTCCTTAAACGGTGGTTATATAGGGGAGTATATAGGGGACTATTATGGTGGTTATTATGCTTGATGTTAGGAGTTAAGACTGTGACGTATGGCCCACATGCACAAGCCAATAGGTTCCCTGCCCCTGGCCAGAGTCGGTTACCAATCTCGCACAATGAAAGACCTTTGTTCCTCATTACAGGGACTCCCAAAAGGGGACCCCAATGTTTGTGTTTATCCGCCACCGCAGCCTTTCAGGCTTGCCGGTAGTAGACATGTTCACAGTCAGGATCAAAGCCCCAACCTTCTTTGTCGCTAGCTTACAGGTCTTGACTACACTTCGACATATGACCTCACAACTGAAGCCTCCGTTATTCTGAGCGCGTAGAGAAAGACTTGGCTGCTTGGACCATCCAAGACCACCGGTAGTTAAATTATGTTTACGATTATTCTTTTTCTTGCTGTGAATGTTACTATTAGAATTACTAGTATTATTGCCCAACGGTCCCGCACGAAGCACAAGTTCTTCGACGGCAGCCGCATTGTGGCTGGGGACAACTGCGAGTGGGTTGAGGAAACGCTGCTAGTAAGAGAGCAGGTCATGGACGACCCCCTTGTTGCGGCCATTGCCAGCTCCGTTGATGAAGACATCCGGAACATGGAGCCTGAGCGGGCAGCTGATGTCAACTCCAGGGACCCCAGGCAGTCCAAGCGTGTGTTTCCTTCTCTTCTTTCTCATCTTCCCGAGTTGGCGCAGCAGCTCGACAAGCAAGGAGATAACGTGCCTGCCAAGGTAGAGGAGCAGTTTCAAGTCACTGCCAATGAAGCTGTCACTGGCTTTAAAGACGAGAATGGGCTCGCTCCCATCATCACCCACTTCGAGCCCCCTGCCAAGCCCCACCACTTCGAGTCGGCCACCATCTTCTTCATTCGCTATGCGCTTGGTGGCGCCGAAGGCATCGCCGCTATCGTCATCGCCATCTGCTTCGGCATCCCGCTCCTGTCGCACCTCATTGGCGTGCCCATGTTCGCGCTCTACACCTGCCTGGTGACGGCGGGCATCACCAGGCGCCTCTACTCGAACGCCGCCTTCTGGTATCACCACATGCGACCCGCCTTGGAGCGGGAGGACTGCCAGCGGCCCTTCTTGACCCGCCGCGTCGGCACCCGCCCCCACAAGCAGCGCAAGGGAAAAACCGTATGGTACCCCAAGCTATCCGAGGAGGAGAGCAAGACGCGTGGCTTTGCTCCTTATGGCATGCCCCTCCCATCCTACTTCTACGACCTTCTCACTTATGCGCTCGAGTACAAAGTGTGTGGCTTCTGCCGGGCCGTTTGCTGTGACCTCAACATCGGCAAGTACAAATCGACCCAGTGCAGCGCCGAGGACGTGTACTTCTTCATCATGAACACAAGCATGGCGTGCTTTATCAGCAAGGACGACGGCAAGCTCAATCTCTACGAGAACCACATCCCTCACCCCAACGGCAAGACTATCTACATGTACAAGGTGGTTGGCGAGCTCGACCACAGGACACAGCGCCACATCCGCACCTGGATCCAGTACGAGGAGGCCAAGGAGGGCTGTCGTCCAGAGGTAATTACCATCACAGACCCCACCGAGGTAATGCAAGTCTATGGGCTTATTGGGGCTACCAAGACCCACGTGCACATTCACTGGTGGGCCAATGCAGTCAAAGACCTCGAGGACGGCAAGTGGCCTCTTGCGAATCTCTCCATTGCACTCACACAGGGCTTCAACAACGCAGCACAATTCACTGCTGGGCCAATGCTCGGTTGCAGCAGCCCCGAGGGCTTTCGCGCCATACTCTTGCCGAACGCAATCTGTGAGGGCATCCCTGTGCACGGTGACCTTGGTGAGATAGCAAACACAAGCCGTTTACACAGCATGGTCAAGTCTTGCCGTGCCAAGCTCAAAACAGGTGCCGCCAAGCACCTCAACAGTTTCGAGATCGAAGCCATCCTGCAGGCCACCGTGATGCATGCTGCGGAGCACTACTACGCAAGCGCTGTGATGCCCTGGAGGTGTTACTCACATTTCATGGATGCCGAGCTGACACCGTTCCGTGCAACCTTGATCCAAGGCTGCCAGCACTGCACGCGCAACCTTCTGTGTAAGCATTACAGACACGAGGACTCTATCTGCGCCTCACTCTACGAGTGCTGCCATGAGATTGACCCAGCCTTCGCCGACACGCACCTGACTGTTGGCATTGCTGCGTAACGGATACATATTTTTCAAACAATTGCGGATTCAGTCCTGAGATAAATGTGGCTTGACTTCACAAGGAAAGCAGGCCACCGCTGAAATGCGAATCCAGGGCGAATCGCCGGTTGGACTCCACGCAGTCCCCTTTGGACGTTGCGCACTTGTACAGCTGAGGTTTTTGTTCCTCTACAAGAGGTTTTTCTCCCGCTTCCCGCGCATCCGCTTCAAATAGGTAGGTGAGATGTGGACTGCGCAATACTGCGCAGGGCAGCGCTGACATTGCCGGGCTTGCAAGTGCCAAGCTACCCAAAGGAGGTTGTTTGGGGCTGAAGCAAGACCTTGCAGTTGCAGCTGATCGGAGACAGGCAAAAGTTGTCCAAGGACCAAGGACGTCAGATACTGGTCTTTATCTACACTAAGCATGCAATCAATGCACATGTGGATTATGGTCCATTTGCTACAATGAACTGCATTCGTGAGTATCCGACTGTGCGTCTCATTGCCTGTCGCTACACATGTTTGGTGCTTCATGACGGCATAGGCTCCATGGTGCAGAATTTCCTGGAATGAAGCTGGTGAGGGCTGAGCTGACAGATCGTATGCGTTCGATACTGCCCACCGCCTCGGGACTGTCCCTCAAACTTAAAAACATGGCACTATTCGATCCATAAGAAAGGTCCTATATATGACAGTTAGAGTTAGAGAGTGGTGGCAATATCCAACGTATACTCCCGAAGCCCCAGACCAAAACTCCTACACCCTAGGTCCTAAACGCGCCTGCTGAGCGCGATGCGCTTGCCTAACCCCGAAACCTGGCATGAAGCAACTCTGCCAGCAGAGCATTTGAGAGTGCACTCCAGCCCCAAACGTTTATTACTATTAAATATTCGTCTTACTACTATTATTATTGTGCCTATGGAGTTGGTACTTGTTATTAGTACTTTTACTCTTCTCAGTAGTGCTATTGTTCTTACTATTACTATTGGCACTGTTAGTACTATTGTTATTACTATTATGAAAACTATTCTTGCTATTATTGCTATGACTACCATTATTTAGTTGATGATTGCTATTCTTGCAATCATTAGCATTATTAGGATCACGATTATATTTACTACTTATTTGTATTATTATTCCTAGTATTACCATTACTACCATGATGTGTTTGATTGTTATTGTTGTATTGTTACCATGCTTTCTTTGATTATTGCTGTTAGTTCTTTTTTTTACTTTTGGCATACATATTGCGTTTACATATGTTGCTATTTATTTTTGTCTTATGACAATGATTATTATTGGTATTACTGTAAGTGCGATAATTATTATGATGCTCACTATAACTACTAATTAGTCCTATGTTAACGGTTATTACTGTTATTACTCACGCATTTGATGTTCAGGGTTCGCAGCTTCGTGTTTGAAGAACATGCTGGGTCACTGTTTGAAGCAATTGTTTAGTTTCTGTATGTTAACACCCAGTGACGTAGAGACATACCAACAGAGAAGCAGTACACACAGGCTACGTTAAGAAACGACAGCTGGTCATCGCCACATGAAAAAAACGTACGGTACACAAATTCCCATGATGGACTTACCCAAAGCCAATCGCACTCCTGGTAAACTAATCCTAAAAACTGGAGAAAACCATCACCCCAGAAGCCTCGGCCCTACACCCTAAACCCTTTCCTTGGAGAAAAGGTCCGCCCCCCAAAAAATGAAAAATAACCCTAAGCTCACTTCACGGCAGGTGCTCGATATGCGCTTCCATAGGCCATTGCTCGGCTGTGCTTGTAATTTCGAGACAGCAGGGCTTACGCGGTTTAGGGTTTAGGGTTTTAGGGCTATGTTGCTTTCAGCGTTGGGCCGGGGTCAGGCACGTAGGACGAACTCCTGCGTTACACAGGTGCAAACACATTGTTGGGCTTTGATTGGTTCACCTTGTGGTGCCTTTTGGGTTGGAACCCTTACCGTCATCAACATGTTCCGTTCTCAACAGCCCACGAGACCCCTAAGCCGTTACCTGTTGCAGGGTTTTCTTGGAAGGGCGCCTAGGAGCAAACTCTGCCACGAATTGTAATATGACCTATTGTCTAGACTCCTTAGAGGGGGGTTATATAAGGGATTATATAGGGTCTTACTATAGGGGTTTTTAAGGGAGATACTAGGAGTTTAGACTAGATCTCATATGCACTTCTTGCTAATCCACATTTGCATCATGGAAAGAAGCGGATCAGACTAGAACCGCAACAGTGCGAGTACCTTTAAACAAGTAAGCTTGTCCATCCTTTGGCCACCCTTTGCTTTGAAGACTGCTGCTCAACAACCCTATTGCAGCAGACAGTAAGTGGTGAGAGCAGAAGCCAACTAAAGCAACAAGCCAGAATAAAATCAATGGTGGTAAAGCATCGCAAAGCAATAAGTCTGAACTTGAAAAAGCCTTGTAAACCCCTTGCCCAAAGCCCGGGGACATTTTCGCTCCGACCTAAACCTGTCCTATAATGTGTGGGCTGTCATTATTTGAGTGGTACGTAAATTGGGATTAGACCGTCGTCCACATCATTGTGGAGTATTAACATACGATGTTGACAAAGTTTTAGACTGGGGTCTCGAGGGGCCAGGGCCAGGGTTCTTCCACCCCTTTCTATCGCCTTTGAAGTCAATGTTGCGAATGTTCAAGGTTTAGGGTTGCAGAGGTTTTTAGGTCGACTTGGTTCACAGGGGATCATAGGCTTGATACACGTTTTCTCACCAGCGAAGATAGTAGACTTTTGTGCGCGGTATGGGCTCCAACGCAGCCTGCGCTTCTAATCATATCCCACATGCCTCCTTCTGTTTGGAGAAGCTACGACAGCATGAGTCCCTGAGTCCAAATGATGTTTCCCTCCGGGTTGGCTCATGAATGCCTGCGACAGGTAGCATAGGCTTCGATCTGGTGCGAACTGCACCAAGGGCAAACATTCAAGATCTGGCTTCAGCTTTGAGAAACATGTTGTTCGCGTTGTTGCATCTAGACCTTCTTAGCCTAGCTTTTCCCGGAGGAGAGGGCTTGTCTAAGGTCAGCACAACGATCCTGCCACATGTGCCATGGCAGCGGAAGTTTGCCGCAACCACGCCGAACGGCCAGTGGAGAATCGTTCGGCATCATGCTGTCAGCATTGTGCCTGGGCATTACGGCTGCTGGAGGAGGAGTTCCGTCTCTGTTTAGATCCGCCACAAGCTGATGCGAGTCGTCAGCGCTCGTATTTCTTCTTGTGCCCACGGCGGGAGCATCTCGACTGGGCTTCTACGCATTTGAGCATTTTCTTCACTACCTCAAAAGGGCTTACCCCATGACAGTCACTGCATACACGGTTTCCAGACCAGTCAAGGCACGCCTTCAGGTCCCGCTGCTCCGGGGCAGATGCCATCTGCAAGACATGCCGCAACATGAGGTTCAAGAGCAGTGTGGCCAGTGAAGGTCACGAGGACAATTGGCCCTGCCATACAGAAGCTTTGGCCCTCAGAAGCCATTGTACCCGTTTCGGGTATTTAAATCCCATCACACTCCCAGAACACTCAAAGCTCCGGATGGTAATGAATACACGCATCGGAGAGCTTGATGTTTTCAGTCGGCGGAATTTGATCAGCTCAGGAAGTGGGCCCAACCGTAGATTTGGCGAGGCCGCGCAATGCCCAGGGCCTGGTTGTCCGAGTGGATCCAAAGGTGCTGGATCTCCAGTATCGCAGCCAGACCATCGTTGGCAAAGGGCTTGGTTTCGTTATAATAAACCCTGAGCACGCAACGCATGGCGTGATGAGGAAACCATTCACTGTGCATCCATGTAACCCCAACCATACAAAGCCACACATAAGCCTTGAACGTTCAACCCCAATCCCAACATTCATTTTTGTACAACTATAGCACCTTTTCAGGCACCCTTAGGGTATCAACGTGGCCCTATGTGCGCAGGCAAGACAGACTTGCTGCGATCTTTGACAGCAGACCGGCTGGATGCTTGCGTCCGTGTGCGTCGCAATGTACGGGAAGCTTTCCAGATGGGAAGCCCTTCCGACAGCGCGACCTTGAATGAGCTGTTTCATAGATTGGGGTTCCTGTCATGTTAAGTCATGCCCTTGTCCTTTTCTCATGCTTAGGTTCCCCTATTCAACTTGAATTGGTCCGGAGTCCTTGTTCTTTCCTCGGCACTAAACGTGCAAGGTTGGAGGACATGCGGGTGGAACTTGATCGTGTGATACAAGCATGCTCTTTGGCGGGCCGTCTTGATGGCCACGGAGATATCCCGGTGTTTTAGAAGGCTGCACAGAATTTAGAAATTCAAGCCTGTAAAAGCATGAGTACCGGTCATCACGCACATACTAATGAGAAAATGTTTGTTGCCTATTGGTATAGTACAGCCGACACAAACAAGAACAGCAGTTATTGACAGTGGCAACGAAAACCCATCGTAACCCCCTGGTATCCCAACACCCTGAACTGCATTAAACCCCAAAAAGCAATGCAGTCACTCTGGCGGGGGGTTCCATTTTCTGGATCGTTTGGGGACTTCTGGTCGTCTGGAAGTTGGAAGGCTGCAGAGGCGCGGCGGGGCGAAACATCGGTATGGTCCAATGCCCCGGGAAACATCTCGGAAGACAGCTTCTGGGATAGCAAAGTCAACAGTTCAGGGTTTAGATGAAAGTCTTGGATGTTACGCCGGGAATGGAAAAGGAAAGGACAAATTAAATGGAAGGTCGGTCTATATGCAGTGCTAGTGGGGTTACGATGGCCCACAAAAGGTGTTTTTTAAGTGCCTATAGCATAAGGAAGACTGCATATTGGTGTCCATATCAGGGCCCTCCATTTACCATGTAATTAGGGTTTAATGAGGCTTTTGCGTTATCTCATATTATGATGCTAGCCTACACCGCACGCCGGCAGTCCGCCTCACTTGATAGTCTGCTAGAGGCTTGGATGAGTTGGGTTGCCATGCTAAAAAAGTCACATTCGTCCTTGGGTAGGGGTCATTCTTGCACATGTTGCGGGAGTTCATCGGGTGGCCCCTCAACCTTTAGCCCTAAACTTCAACCCTGAACTTTGACCCCTAAACTTTAAACCCTAAACCTCCTAAACCTTAACCCCTAAAACCTAAGCCTTGACCCCTAAACCCTTAAAACATTTAAATCCTCAAGCCGTAGCCTTGACCCCTAAAACCCTTAAAACACTTAAAGGCCAAACCCTAAGCCTTGACCCGTAAACCCTTTAAACGCCTTGATCCCTGCAGAGGTTGAAAAGAGCTCTTTAAATTTCCGAAACCATTTTGAACCCTCGCAGTTATCATCCAAACTTTCTTCAACGCTCCCACCCTGTAACCCTGTAGCAAGGCCTCCCAAACTATCTGAAGTCTGGTGCCCAGAGGGCGCGCACCACAGTCCTGACGTGCCATCTAGTTGGCGGAAGCTTGCACGGCATGTATTTACTATAGGTATACAATGAAGTCTGGCGCTAGATGATGCCGCTGTCTTTCCTGCTCCATCAGCTCATCGAAAATTGACTGTGTGGTTGGCAACTTTCAGTAAGTAGCATTGGGGGTGTCTGCAAGCTACTGTTGATACGAAAAGTCTTGCCGTTTCCAGTTCATGAAGTATGTTCTTGTCCATTTCGTTCTCCGCTGTTGGGGTAATAACCAGCGTACAACCCTTTCAAGACTCTTGCGTTTCTGGTTTGCGGCATGGACTTTCATCCCAGCAAAGGTTTCAAGAAGAGGCAACTTTTGGAGGTTGCAGCTGATGAACCGGACCCCAACCGTAGTATGATTCAACATAAGATAGACGCCTCTCATACCCTGACTCTTTAGTAAGGACTTATGGACATCACTTGCGTGGTGGAAGTGAAGGGGCACCGCGCTTTGCTTGCTAAGCCTCGATCGGGTCCCTGTGCATACCGTGGGCTACAAACCACGAAGGAGAACTGCATGTATTTTTTAACCAACACCTTGACCCCTAAGTCCGGAACAAGCATTGAGCTCAGGAGTTTCGGCGCTTAGGTGTACAAATCTTTGAAGTCCCACTGCCCGTGAAACCTACCCAAGTGTCTGGTTGGGCGACGGCTTGCTGTACAAAACTCATGACCCCATTAGCATTGGCATTTGAAACGATTCTGACATCATCATCATCACCAAGTCATGGATACTATACGGGAGTTTCCCAAAGGTTTTTTAAAACAATCTCTAAAAGACACGCCCTTATCTTGTTGTAACCCACAAGAGCCTCCATTGTGAGAAACCGCCATATGGATGCATCGTGGGTGCGTAGAGGTTACTATTTGCTTAAGAACCACCCCCAAAATATTGAATTTCTTCGTTATAAGTGTAATATAGGATTGTTTCAGTGTTCTTACGCAAATAGTAGTAGAGATTGCGCATGCTCCCGAACATTACTTGACCCTCGCAGGTCAAGGGGCCGTGTCATTTGTTTTTGTTGTTTCGGGGCTCGGGGAGCAGGGTATTGAGATGTTTTGAGTGAATAGAGGTCAGGGCTGTAGAGTGTACTTGGTTGAAGGGTTCATTCTGGCAGGAGAACCACATGGTCTTCATTGTCACGAGGCACCCCGCGCAAAGCATTGAAATCCTCCAGAAATTTCCATTCCGGGGCCTGATCGAGCTCTTGAAGACCCAACGCGTGACCTAGACGTTGTTTGAAAGCAACCTTCTTTCCAAATCTTCAGAAGTACCTCAACCCCAAAAGTATGCAGAATAATTGCCGTAAACTTATATAATAAAAGCCATGAAGGCCAGTATCTTACATACTCTTGGGGTCCAGGTAGAGCTTTGCAAAGTAACGCGCAGTAAAGTCAGCATTCTGTTCTTCAGGGAGGTTCAGGGGGATTTACTTGGAGGGTCAGAGAGACTTAGCAAGCAGGTTAAACTAATAACCCCTATAACCCATATAGTAACCCCATTTATCCCCATGATTAACCTACTTACTAAGTCCCCCTGACCCCCCAAGTATGGATTAGGGTTTAGCGCGGGCCCATATACTGGCCACAGGAAGTGCGGGATCAGCTCACAGGGTTTAGGGTCTAGGGTCTAGGGTTTAGGGTTTAGAAACCCCTTTACCCGTCGACCCTGCCACAAACTTGTAATCGGCAAAATCCGAATGAGTGCTGGCTCCAACAGCAAGGACGAGACTCCCAAGACGAAGAATATGTGTAGCAGGGCAGAAATCTTCTCAAAGTATTGGAACCTCCCCAGAATGGCCAAGTATATGGAGGCTTAAGCCCAACACTGGGGAAAGCTGTCATGATTCCGAAGTTCCAAGACCCATAGTTTCGAGACCTGAACCGTCAGCTCAGGTAAGCCATCATGACCAGTTGAACTGCAAGGGCTGTGACCTCTTGGGCCGATTCTGCGGAGCCTCTCAGTCACTAGCCTAGACTTTGGGAGATATTTTTACTTTAGCCACTAGTGACACTAGTGACACTATGCTTGCCACTGGAAACCTTGCTTCAAGGTTTATCACGTCTCCATGCGAGGGTCATCCAGCCTTGTCATTGATGTTTCTGGCGTTTCATGATGATGAAAGCCGCTGCTGTCATCATTCTTTATTCACCGACCTTGCGGGTTGCGGGGTTTGGGTCTGAGTCTCTCCCAGACAGGTCCGTATTCTACCCCACTGTGATACATGGGTTCATTCGCCCAGCTTGTGAAAGTTTCATCTCCATGTGCTGGCTACAACTACCATATGGAAATTCTAAGCCTTTTTTTCATTTCCAGGCTTCTTGGCAGACTTTTCTACTACGTGTTTTGTTTGTTTTAGCGTTTGTTTTGGGCAGTGTCTTTTTGAGCGAGCAAAGGTCAAAATCCCTTGCCCGAAGCTTCTGTGGTCTTAATGACGATGGTTACAGCGCCCGCTTGGTACTACGAGGTCTGCCGCCTTTCGCGGACAGAGCTATTGTGGAAGACATCTTACATGACGTTGCCAGGACCGTTTGGGGCTCTTTCAAAGCTGGCGTACCCTTTCGGATCATGAGTCCATGGGCTTCAGGTTCAGGATTGGGGGAGCTTCACTTCCGGACGACAAAGGCGAGCCTGTTGCAAAAAGAGAGCTTCACCCGTACTCAAGCTCGCATGCAGCATGAGACCCTGTGTGGTGATTGTGCACTGGTGGGGAAGTAGTGAAAGTGGACAGGGACACGATGGCAGCGAACAGGGTCAATAATACAAACAGCCAATAGCCAGGACAAGTGTAAACCCAAATACAGGGGTCCATAGTAGTTGAAATGGTGCTCAAACTTTGGAGCCTAGATGCTGAACTGCCCAACTGTTGAACTCCTGAAGTGAGAAATGCATCCTATGCCCACCACCTAAGCTTCCAAGAAATGTGGGTCCCTTTGTGGGGGCTTCCACAACAAGGATTATATTGTATGTTATGTGTATACTGTTTTAGGGCCTATATTGGGGTCCCCCTGCTTATAGAAAGTACCATATAGCATTGCAAGGACCGTAAACCTGTCGGATCCAGAAGCCGGCTTGCGATGGATGGGCATCCGCGTTAGGAACTCCAGGTCCCGGGTCAACGAGCGCGACTTGGAATCTCTTGATGCGAGCTCTTCCCACGGCAGTTCACTGGAATGTAATAATTTCCCTCAATAATAAACCCTCCGCTCCCGCTCATAATGAAGACTCTGCCCCATATAGTGGAACCCTAAACCCTACTGCATATTTGGCGAGGGTATTCAGAATTAAGGGGGCGGGGGGTGGGGGGTTGATAAGTCACGGGCAGGGGACTAAGCAGATCAGCTCGTGGCCTGCTTGTGCTGTGGCGCGTCATAGTAATAGCAAAAGCAACAGCAAAAGCAACAGAAAAGTAATAAAGATAGTAGCGTAATGTAATGTAATGTAAAGTAATATAATGTGTAGTAAGAGTAGTAGGAGTAGTAGGAGTAGTAGTAGTAGTAGTAGTAATAAGAATATGTGTGGCACGGCCGCACTTTGTAGCCACGCCGACTCCTGGGTGGGTTCTCTGGATGCCGGACTGTCTGATCGGATCAGATTCGTTGTGACTGTTGTAAACCGTGCTGGCAGCACTGCCCTCTGCGCATTTGGGCGGTTGCCGACATCTGCTTGCTTCCGTGTAACAAAATGTCAGTCCTTCCCCTTGGAGTCATTTGGACAGCGGGAGGCTGAAGCATCTTTGCTGCGTAGAGCACTTTCAGATTCGACAAGGCTTTCCGCAGGAAGCTCTACCGCCACGAAATCCGACACCCCCACCCTCACCCCGAGGGCTAACGCTCCCAAAACCACAGCCCTGTGACAAAGACGCATCGCATCAAGATCATGAAATCCTCAAAAATCTCAACTCTGAGCCCCTGAACCAGTGTCAGACACCAGCCTCAAGCCCCCAAGGCGAAGCAGTCGTGCACTTCGACCATGCCGAACTTGCAAGTCAAGTACTAGAACAAGCCAGGGACATCTTGCAGGCGAGGCTGCATCTTGCAGAAGGGGCCATCATTGCCGAGTTTCAAGGTGAAGGTGGCGGGAGCCTCTACGCTGCAGACTTGTTTGGGGCAGATCCTGGCGATCCAGAGCTCCAAACTCTGTTGGGGCAGATTGTATCTCAACGCAGCTGCGAGTGTTTAGGCTGGCGGTTGGCACATGGTGCTCCTTGGAACTCAAAGCGATTAGTCTTGGTGCTGACCTTGGTAGTTAGTCGCGTTGTTTTGTGCGTTATTCAGATTTTGGTTACGGATCATCCTCATTGTTGCTGCTTTCTTTGCGGGATTCCGGCCCAGAATGGAGTCCTATCCCGTGATGGTCTGGGCTGTTGACTAGAAATCCTTGCCGCCTAGAGTATCCCTAGGTAGTGTTCCAACCCCCTACCTCTTGGTTTGCGTTTTTGGTTGTAATAGTAAGGGGTTGGGGTAGGACCAGGTAGCGCAGCTCGTAGTACTAGTAGTACAAGTAGAAGGAAATCTATGAAAATCGGGAATTTTTTTCGGGCGGCGATTGTATTAGTGTCGCACCATTCTTATTGCTGATTGAACTTGTTTGTTTTTCTTGGGGTCCGAAGTTGTTAGAAAGCAAAAGCTATCTTCCGGTCTTTTTCTGGCCCGGCAAAAAGTTACTCTTGTCACACCCTTTATTACTGGGTTCAAGACTGACGGCATGAGTACTAGTACCAATACTAGTGTTGATACTTGCTACTAATTACTGGCCGCCCCCTGTCACGCCGACGATGACGGCCACGACGACCACGACGACCACGACGACGACGACGACTACTACCCTAAACCCTAAGCCCTAAACCCTAAACCTTAACTGCATGACGAGAATCATGTTTCCAAGTTGGAGCCCAAGGCTCCAGACGATGATTCGGCTCCTGCATACGCCTAATCAGCGCTCCACACTGGCTGAAGAGACTGGGATGTGCTATTTAGGGGCGTGAATAGTTCCGAGTATTATGGTCCCAGAATCTTTATCAATGGGCAGATAGAGTACCTCAAGCAGACTTCTATCCTTGTGGGCTTTTTGCTGGAAGAACGGTCCCAAAATCTGAAGCATTTGAGTGGATCTGATTTCCCTGCATCCTGGTACGAGCTAGAGGTCAGCAAAAAACACGCCATAATGCCTAGCTCCGATCAGAATCCTTTGAGGAGACTATGACCCCACTAAGAGTTTATGATCCCAGTAGAAGCCTCATTACAAAACCCTAGCATCTTTTTTAAAACATTGCAAACCCTGAGAACTAAAGTGCTAGATGACAGGCAAGCGATGCTGCAGCTCCAGAGGTTCGGCGAGTGGCGCATAGCCCGCTTGGTGCGGCCTTGGCAGGCTGCCGCAAGCAGTGCAGTGCGCGTGTGCGTGTGTTTTGTTTTTGTGTTCATGGATGATCGTTCTTTCTTCTCCTCGGGTGGCTGTGTATTCAGATTGGTATAATGACATGCATCATCGTTTGCTGTTGCCATTGACGTCAACTTCTTTAACCTTGTCTGGGAATAACCTTCCTCTTTTTTCTGATGGCTTGCGAAGAGGTGCTCACATGCTTGCACCAGAAGTTCACATTTGGAATGCCCGTGGAGTGGGTCCGCTGGGTGGTGGAGAACATGACGGTCAAGGCTTGCATGTTAATTTCTAATAGTACTGTGCTATCACTTCTTTTTTTTGCACTGACGCCAATGATACCATTTTGTTGATTTTTCATTCTTTGCACATTGCTTTTCGTAAAAGTATACGGTAGTTTCCAAGCACCCCTACTTTTAGGAGACCAACTCCCGATACACACCCTCGATGTTCAGGCTTTAGGATTTACAGCTTAGGCTAAGTGAGCTATAGTCGGAACTCCTCAAAGGGAGTTATATAGGGGATTCTATGGGGAAGTATTATAGGGGTTGTTAAGGGGGATACTGGGAGTTTAGACCCTAAACCCTAACCCCAGGAGAATAAAAGAGGCACGACAAAAAATAGTGGTTATTACGGGGGATACTAGGAATAGATCATGTAGCCGCCTCTAGAAAGGGGTCAAGGCAGTTGACGAGCAGACCTGGGCAGTGTCCGCCACAACGTTTCATGCACATGCCAAAGGCTGGATTCTTAGGGCTTAAGGTTCAGGGGTTAGGATTCAGGGGTGCTGGGTTTAGGGCTTATACGCAAGAGCCCAGCAAAAAAGGGCTTAGGGTTTAGTGGTGTAGGAGTTCAGGGTGACAGTAAGTAGGTACAAACAATAGGCTTTTGGGTCAGGGTGCAGCAAAACTTTACTCGTGCAGCTTTGCATAGCATAGTCTCTTGTTTCGTATAGTAACATTCTGTAAGTATACAGGCCTTAAGTATTCAATCACATGGAATCTCCTTGTGTTTTCTTTTTGGCCTGAGCTCCGTGACAGCATGCTGGAGGTCTGTTACAAATGGGAGATTTTCCATCCCGGGCCACGCGAGAGGTTTACAACAACAATCGTTTCTGCAGTGAACTGGAGGGCCAGCTCAACACACTGTGCCGGCCTTACTATATGAGTTTCAATCGTTGTTGTAGTTCTTAAGAACAGTGTATCAACTCCAAACTCCTCGATCACTGTGCTGTGTGTGTTTATGTTGCGCAGATCCGAAAGACATCACAGACACCGGGCTTGAAACAGAGGCTCCGCCACGTCCATCTATTCGGAAAACCGGCAGCTGCTCGCCAACATGGCCCAGCAAACGTTCACGATGACTCTGATGACTCCGCCTCCGACTGGCAAGACAATGAAGCTGATGATGCCTCTGGTTCACAGTTTCTGGCCTGCTTTGGGAACAACAGATTTAGGGTTAGTCACGAAACGGCAAAGGAAATGGCAAGTAAATGCAAGCTTAGACCACCCCCACACCCTTAGCCCTTGTTTCTCTATGTTTCTCCTACAAGACCGATAAGAGTCAATACATATATCCAAGCACTCCGTTATGCTTGTTTAGAGAAGCTAGTGTCGCTGTGCGTGGAAATCCCTAGATGAACGATGTACCATAGGTGGAACTTCGACCCCGTAATAGTGGTATAATAGGACGATGAGAGGACCCTAATATAATCACCATTATTCCAGATAGTCAGATAGCCACTGTTACTGGGTGGCGGGTTTGCCTAAGATATACCATCTTTCTACGAGATCTCTCAAGAGGCGTATGACCTTGCACTACATGGTTATGCTTGTTTTGTGTTGCTGTCTGCTGTGAAGGAACTTTCATTAAGTTACCAGATTATGGGTCTACAGTAAGTAATAGGGTGTCGCTTTTAGAGTAACTTCATGAACCTAAATCCAACCCAGTATTGATGCTTCCGAAGAACAAAACCCTAAACCCTAAACCCCAAAACCCTAAACGCTAAACCCTGAACCGCCCCTGATCAGCTCAGGCCCGCTACTGTTGAGCCCGAAGGATCCCAATCTTCCTGGCCGGATCCGGAAGAAGCTGCGCACTGGGAGTCCACAGAACCCACAGAGGCAGAGCAAAAACTTACAAGGGGTTTGTAGGGAATAAATTAGGTGGACCCCCCACCCAGTAATAGTGACTATAAGGGATAATAGGGATTATATTAGGGTCCTCTGATATTCTTATTATACCACTATTACAGGGTGGGGGGTCCTCCAAAGGAATAAGGGAATACGTTACCTAGGAACTATATAGTGATCATATTCCCTACTAACCCCTAGTAAGAAAACTGTAGTAAATGCAAAACGGAGAGTACAGATGTCAGTAGACAAGAAAAGGGTAACACATAAGCGCAGTACTAGCTAGCATTCAGAAATATTGCACTAACCCCTATATAACCCCTATATAACCCCAATATAACCCCTATATAACCCCTGTATAACCCCTATATAACCCCAATATAACTGATCTAGTAGCAGACAGAAGACGAAAACACAACAGCACCAAAAGTATGGGCCTGGGTCCTCTGATCTCAGGGTTTGAGCTTTTAACCAGGTTTAGGGTTTAGGGTTTAGGGTTTACGTAGGGGTTTAGGGTTTAGGGTTTAGGGTTTAGGAGCCTAAAGCTCTCAGATTGCACAGTTACTGTCATAAGTCTACAAGATTAGACTGTTCTTCCTGTCTATGAAGGGTAACGTCTTTGCTTTACACGAGTCGTAGAGAAGAGGTCCTAAAGCCCGCTACAGCAGCCAGACTACTGAGAAATGCTGACTTGTCACAGCGGTGTTAAATGTTCGAAAGGAAAGCGTAGCCCGTAAACCTCACACAAAGCTTGAAGGTCGGTGCAATCCTTTAAAGATAGAAGCACGGCCCATCAACATAATGTTATATGAGCTATAGTCTAAACTCCTTACAAGGAGGTTACTTAGGGGATTATATAGGGAACTACTATAAAAGTTATTAAGGGGGATACTAGGAGTTTAGACTTCAGCTCATATGGTAGGCTGTCAGAATCGTGGTTCCTTAGTTGCAGCACGGCTTTGAATATACATCGTGCCCAAACACGGCCCATGAGTCAAACTAGCAATTTCTACAGGCAGTTCCTTAAACACTCATATATAAGCCCAGTTTCTATGTCATTCTCCCTTGTCTAGGCCCCGTCATCTCCAGCTTACCATATATAATCCCCGTTAAGTAGATAGAATTTGGCTTTGGGTAGATTATAATGAGA
>CAJNIZ010045902.1:27253-42565 GCA_905231905.1 Symbiodinium pilosum
TGGGCTTCCAAATCCCTTAGAGAAACCCTGTTTTTAGAAGAACTTCCTATAGCAAACGCAGACGTTGCGCGTGGGACTTTGCGCCTGGGAGCAAAGCAGGCTATGTGAGTCATAATCTAAACTCCTTAACGGGGTCACATAGACGATTATATTTGAGCAATATAGGGGTCATTGAGGGGGATACTAGGAGTTTAGACTATAGCTTGGGTCCTGCCCTCACCCAGCAACAGTTGGATAGTATTTATATTATGGTTATATATAGCCCTTAATATTACCCATATCATAGGCTGTAACCCTAAACCCTAAACCTTCAACCCTTGTTACTGGGTGGGGGCAGGACCCAAACTGTAGCTCATGTGCCGCCAAACAGTCAGAGCTAGAATGGTTTGGCGACCCGGGTTTAGGGCTTAGGGTTCAGGGTTAGGATTTCCCGTATAGCGCATGCTCTCAAAGACGAGATACTTGGAGGGTCAGGGAGACATAGTAAGTAGGTTAGTGTCCCCTATAACCCATATAGTAAGCCCATGAATCCCCATTATTAACCTACTTACTAAGTCCCCCTGACCTCCCAAGTAGAGTCCCAGGATTTTTTCTGACATGATTAATGTGCTGTTATCCTGCATAAGAAACAATGGGGGCCACGAGAACTTCCAATACTGTCTTTCCAGATTTCTTGTATGATCTTGTTGTAGGGTGCCTCAACCAGACCTCAGAACCACAGTGGTAATTATTCAGGCCCGCCATTTCCCATCCCAAAAGGCTCAATTTTGTGGCAGGCAAGTCCAGACAATGAGGAGCAAGAGGAGGTACCCGTTATATCCGTTATGGAGCCAAGAGACGCGGTACCTGGGCTATTTATTGGTTTGGTCTGCCTTGCTTTTTGTTGAAGTTTTTCCTATCCAAGCTCTGAAGCCTTAACAGATGGAAAAGGCAAGAAAATGGAAAATGAGCTTGGAATGAGGTGTTACTGTAAGGCCTACGATTCGCTTGCAATGCAGTTCAATCATCCTGCCTCGTGCACCGCATGAGAGGTATCCTCGGCCCTGAAGTATGGAAGGGCCAAGGCAGACTTTGATGCTAGCGAATACCGTCAAGCAGACAACTTGGAAGCTTGGCGGAAAGAGGGTGCACAATAACAACAACAACAACAACAACAGCTATAGTAAGAACAGTAGCAAGACTAGCAGCACTAACAATAACAACAATAATAGTAGCAACAAGAATAACAACAAGGGTTTAGGGTTCGAGGAAAGGAAGGTGATTTACTGGACTCGGTTACGCATTGCTGAACGGCATTTTGTGTATGACAACTGCTATTACATTTCATGGCTAAGGATTACATGGACCTCCGCAAAGGTGTTTGGGTCATTTGGCAGAGCACTGCGGAGATGGAAGACGGTTGGTGCTGGGGTTCCACAAGGGATCAACAAGGCTTGTTTCCCAAAACCTACATTGATGCCGAGAGTGACTATAGCGGCGCAAGCTTACTGCACCGGGCTGAGTTGTCTTCGCAAGGATTTGCGCCATCCTTTCGTCTGGCGGGGGGTGGAACTTGCAACGTCTTTGACATACACCTACCTGATGGTACACAGGTTGCAGCAAAAGTCCTACACCACTCGGAAAGCAGAGCCTTAGCATGTGCCATGCTGGATCAACAACAACTTTTTGAACGAGAAGTTGATGCACTCAGGCGCATCAATCACCCCAACATCGTACATATGCTAGATGCTGCAATGGCGAGTTCAGGTGCTTTCGTCATCATTGAGGAGTTCGCGTCCCAAACAAGTCTGACACATTGCCTGTCGGGTTTAGAACGGAGACAACGAGTAATCATAGCCACGCAAGTGGCATATGCCTTGTGCTACATCCACCAACAGGGCATTGTGCATCGCGACATGAAGAGTGCAAACATCCTCGTCAATGCTGATGCTGTAGCAAATGTTACAGCAGTGAAGATAAGTGACTTTGGCTTGGCCATGGGCGCCTGGGTTGCCGTCATGAATTGTTGCAACATTTTTTTCGAGTATATGACCTCCATGCTCGTAAATGATTAAGGCTTTCTTTTGTAGTAGCAACTGTAAGGTTAGCTTTCAAGAATGTACCCAGGTGTGCAAGAAAGAGCCCTGAGTGGGACTCGCCACAGCTTACGCGTGTGCGGCACGCCTGGGTACATCGATCCAGCGTGTTGGCGGGGTGGAGGATACAGCCAACAATCAGACATCTACAGTTTGGGGATTGTGTTGCTTGACCTCGTCACAGGGGTCTGCGGCAGTGACGCCGACCATTTCGAAGCTGTTCAGGAAGACATTATAGTCTTTCACGAATCTTGGGATACAGCAGATGCCGTGCCCGCCCGAGAGTCCTTCCTGGAGACAGCCAAAGGCTGTATCCATATTGTTGCTAGACGGCGCCCGTTAAGTCACAATGTATATGCAGCTTTAGCAGATCTTAGCCCTGCCTAGATGCCTTAGACTCCTTAGACCCCTTGGTCGCTCGATGAGCAGGTAATTGCAAGGATTGCCTCACTCTGCGGTCCAACGGGATGATTTACTAGGTGCGCAAAAGTCGTGCAATTAGAGCTGGGTTGCTTTGCACCAAACAGTGTGCCCTCTGGTGAATGGAATCAGGAAACTTCGGCTCCACTTAGCATGTAGGAAGGTCGCACTGGCGTAAAACACTTGTCGCGCTGGACAAGGTGCAATGCGCTATACTCAGCAAGGATTGTCTTGCAGCGAGCCCTGTGCCAGCACACGGGGGTTTCCGTAAGTGGTGGGCGCCCTGTTATAGCCGAATATACTACAGTCCTCAGTCCACATCACACACGTGACCCAACAGGGATCCTGATAAGCCCATTGCTTGTGCCGACGATTGCAAACTGCTCGGGACCAAAATCATGTCCGACGCGGGTGCCCGCAGTGAAGCTTCGAAATCTTCAGCCGCCAGCAACCCCTCATCATCCCATTAGCACGGGTTCTCCCACTTGCCCCCCCCCCTCCAATACTACCCCCTCCCCAACTTTCTCCCTGAGCTTTGCTTTCGTTAATCTTGATTTGGCCTACATCACCCTAACTAGGCGGGGACCTTGGGGCGCATAGTAATAGTAGAGGGAGGTGCTCAACCCTAAAACGCCCTGGGGTAGTAGGGGAAACCCTGAGACTGCAAACTACCCTAGGGTTTAGGGTTTCGGGTTTGGGGTCAGGGGTACTTAAGAGGTAGGTTAATAGTGGGGATAACTAGGGTTACTATGTGGGTTATGTGGGTTACTAACCCATTTACCAAGTCCCTCTGGCCCTCCGAGTAGGGTGTGGCAGAGCCTGTGGGAGTTCCGGATGCAAAAAGGGTTTATAGTCCCCCTTAAGTAGATAGAATATGGGGTATATGGGGATCTTATTTTAGAATACCCAAAGCCATATTCGATCTACTTTAGGGGGATTATAGGGTGAAGGGCACGGGGCACAGGTTTTAGTTCGATGTCAGGGCTTGCAAGTTCTAAGGGGAGGGATTGAGGTTGAAAAGATTTGCCAATATTCTTTGAAGACCCCAATGAGGAATGTGGAGTTTTACTTCCTGATATTTCTGCAATGTAGAGCCGCGTTAGAACTGTATGATGGTATTGTTCTTCTTGGTGTTGGGCTATATAGGGTTCATATAGGGTTTGTGTAGGGTGTATGAAGACTGATGTCGGATTTATGTAGGTTTGTTTTTCCAGATTTATCTCGGACTTGGGATAATACAAGGGTAATTAAGATCCATAAAATGAATCTCGGTCGTAGCCTTGAAGCCGGTATTTTTTTAGTAGTATTAGTACCTGCCGGGGCTACCACTAGCATTACAATCTATTGAAAACATTATTCAACCTATTGAAAACCTACTCAGAATTATGCACAAATCCAATTAGGTGCAATGAAATGTGGATACAACGAATTAAAACCTAATTCAAATTAACTGGAATCTGATTACAACTCAATTCAAGCTTGGTCAAATTAAATTGGCAACCTAATTCAAGATCATTCAAAACTCAAGTAAAACCAACTCAAAGCAAAGTTATATTAGTTCAACCTATTAAATAAAACCTTATGAAAATCATTCTAAAATAAACTTACATTCTATTCAAAATCGATTGAAATCCGGTTCGAATCCATTGGAATCTGATTCAATCAAATTAAAACCAATTGAAATCTAATTAGAACCAGCTTAATATCAACTAGAATAGAAGCTATCCCGGTGAAAATTTGGGGGCTGGAACAAACAAAGACACATGTTTGAAGGTTAACAGTATGGGCCCCGAATATGGGTCCCTAGGCAATTTAAGGAAGGTTCTAGGGAACCTTAAAAGTACATAAAGGGTAATTATATGGCAGGTATATAAGGATCCCAGGGTTAAGGGCCCATATTGGGGGCTCATGGTTTCAACCGTAGACATGTTTGAAGAGGATCGAGGTATCTGCTGGACGAACTCCCAGAAAATTGAGGGCCCCTATGTTTTCGTAAAATCCCGAAAAGCGGTTTATAGGGAGCTGGGTTCTCTGAGTTTACGGATTTTCGGATTCTCTAATATCAGGCCTTATAGGTAAAGGCTTTGGTGCTAGAGCTTTGGAATTAAAGTCATTCTTTGAAGGCCTCGAAAGCAAGCCTTAGCTAGCAAAGATGTTGCCTCTTTTTTTTTTTTTAGTATTTTGCCGCGAAGATTTTTGATATTCCGACCCCCTCAAACAACAGCAAATTCTGAATAATTTCCCCGCAAACTTTTGTAATTCCGACCTCCTCAGCGATGCGTGACATGGCGCCAGCTTCATGAGATGATTTTTTCACATGGGGTTTACATAGGGTTCATATAAATATAGGGTTTACATGAGTGAGTATAGACCACAACTGGAATTATTCAGTGTTGGTTTGTCGGGGAATGAGTTGGAATGGGGTATCAGGGTTCCCAATGTATTTATTCCTAAACCCAAACGCTGAAACCTAAACCTGCTATTTGACCCCTAAACCCCTAAACCCGTCTGTTGTATCGTCCAACGTTGCGCTGAGGCAGTGGAGGTCCGCATCTGCAGCTGGTTGTCCGAGCTCGTGAGCTGTGTCAAGACTTAGGTTTAGGGTTTAGGGTTATATTCCTTTCCAGCCAGTATTAACTCCCTTTCATAGGCTGAGATTATATGAGCCGTAGTCTAAACTCCTGGTATTCCGCTAGTAGCTCCTGTAATACTCCCCTATATAACTTCCTTTACGTAGTTCGACTATAGCTCATACTCGGAACCTGTTGATGTAGGGCCCCTGAAGGGGGGTTGAACCCTAAACCGCAAACCATCAACCCTAAACCCTAAAGTTACGCCAGCCTTGGCCATGAGCTTGCCAGTGATTCTGTTTTTTTTTTTTGACAAAAAGTTCCCAAAATTAGGCTTAGTGTCTAGGGGTTTAGGGTTTAGGGTGGGTTCAGGAGTTTTTTGGGGGTACACAGGGATTATCTAGGGATAATAGAAAAGTAAAATGGAAGCTGCTGTTTAGGGTATAGGTTAGGATAGCTTTCAAAATTAAGGTTTTGTTTTGGTACCCCAAACTATCAGGTGCCGTAATGTAATCTTGAACCTAAAGGGGCCCAAACTTTTGAGAACAACCCATGTCTCACAGTCTCGCAGACGTGCGGGAGAAAGCAGGCTTTCAAAAGGAAAGTCAAGTCATGTTGCACCTGCCGTTTCCGGGCTGATTGCACATCTTTTTAGCTGAGCGCCAGCGTGTTCTGTGTAACTGCTTCGTGAACGTGCATTCTGGTTGTTGATTCTCCGCAGCGATTTGCATTCACTCCATGCCTGTAGGGCAGTCGCCCATGGCCATCTGCACTAGTACTAGTAAAGAGCTAGTCCTACATTACTAGCACCATTTTTCTGTTGCTATATTCAACTACTATATCACCATTATTACATGATGAGTACTGCGTTGCTGCATTTCTGCAGTAGTAGAAGTAGTAGTAGTAGTAGTAGTAGTAGTAGTAGTAGCAGCAGCAGCAGTAGCACTAGCAGTAGCAGCAGCAGCAGGAGGAGGAGGAGGAGTAGTAGTAGTAGTAGTAGTAGAGTAGAAGGAGCAGCCACTTAATGGTTGCCACCTGCCGGCGACCCCATTGGTGCACGCAGCTTTCGTGTGCGTTCAAGCGTGGTTGTCAATGTTGCGTAGTCACGCATAAAAAAGTACATGGCCAAGAAGCGTTTCCAAAAAGGCTTTCTCGAGGAGAGCCGCCCGAAGACGGGGGTAGAAGCGCAATAACACCCGCTCAATCAAACGAAGACGCGAACACGCAAGCCGGACATGTTGTGAACAAGCGGAGTGACTTATGGCAGCAGGGGATCGGCGCGGGGCATTTTCCCCACGCACACGCACGCGTATACAGGGCCTGTCCAACACGTTGTTGCCTGGACCCAGTGAAGCCAACGAGGCTCGGGCACTGCACTGGTGCCCAGGGCCGAGAGCATGGGCCGGGTGCCGACGACCTGGCGCTGCGTGCCCAGGCCAGGCACTGCGCAGGTGAAGACAGTGGGACAAAACAGGTGCAACCCTGTGCAGTGCCCCGTCCTTGGCACTCAGTGAGATCAGTAGAAAACATAGCATGCATAGTATACGTAGTATATGTAGCATACGTACGTAACCGCAAAGCACACCGCATTTCGGCCTGCACATGCGTGCCCGCGCGCTCATGCACACGCGCTCAGGTGTGCACGCGGGGAGTAATGCGCGCGCGCGCGCGTGCGCGCATATCAATGCTGCGAGCACGCGAACCTCTGCATGTTGAGGTCAAGCCCAGGACGCGCCAACTCTTGTGCGATGATGCGGGCACATGGGCAAAGACGCGAACATGTGAGCCTCCGCATGTTGTAAGTAAGCAGAGTGGTCGACGGCGGGCGAGGGGATGGGGGAAGGAAGGAACGCCTGCACGCAGGACGTGCCGTGTGTCGGAGCAAGTAGTAACATGTTGGCATAGCAGTAACAGGACGTTTACATCGTAACATGCCACAGTCATAACGTTCTAATTAAGGACGTCATGCCAACATCATGAACACATTATACGTTCACGTAATATGTGTATACATATATATATATATGCAAACGTGACTGTGGCACAATTACTTCATCTTCGAGCAAGCAGGCTCTCTCGTAGCCAACTCTGCCATATGTGCCACCATGAGCCAACTATGCAGTACATGCCACCATCTGCCATATATGCCAGCAAGCAGCTCACAGCCAGACAGCTTAAGCAGGGTTTAGGGATTAGGGTTTAGGGTTTAGAAAACGCATACACATCCATGCTGACATGCAACACAATGCTGGCTGGCGCACACATGTTCACCCCTCACACGCACATGTTCGCCCCCCACACGCACGTTCCTCGACGCACAGGCTTTCATTTCATTACGTCGCAAAAAATAAGCGGGCGCCCACCCGGGGTCGGCAGATTGCCATTTGCTTTTAATATCACAAGCCACTCGGCAATTGCTCCGCTAGAGATGGGCAGACGTCGTGGGGCCTCCAGAAGAGCTCGTCCAAGCTGTATGGCCCTTCTGTTGGTCAATATCGGAAAGTTCTTTTACAGCAATAATGGCATTATCGCAATATCTGTAGTAATATAGTCCCCTTTAAGTAGATGAAATATGGCTCTGGGTATGTTATAGTGAGATCCATTTATAGCGCATATTCTATTTACTTAAGGGAGACTATAACCCCAATATGTACCCTATTACAATATAGCCGTTTCCATTTTCTTTTCCATTATCCCTATAGAACGCCAACAATATACGCTATATTCTATCCACTTAAGGGGGACTTAAACCCTAAATCCTAAACCCTCAACCCTATATTCTATCTGCCATTGTTCTGTGCGACGACAAGGATAATGGGGTGGGGATTGTCTTCCTACCTCCAGTCTGGGCCACAAGGCGCTTGTCGCATTTTCGTCATCACCTTCCTTCACAGGCCTAAAGCTGGTCTTAAGCTTTGTGTCTTTGTTGGGCGTTGGTTTGTGTCCTGGCTTGACGCTCTCAGATGCAGATTGTTGGGGCGCAGCTACGTCATGGCGAGGATTCATGAGATACGCCCACGATGCCTCTAGAAAAGCGAGGACTTTGCAACTTGAGGCTGCAAAAAAACTCCTGGCTTTCCGGGCCTCATGGTCTCTGATCTTAGTGTGAAGCTGGGCGAGCTGCCATGTCCAAAAACCCCCGCAGTCAGGTCCCGGTCTAGTAGTCCAGTATCTAACCCCTAGCCTTTCTGGGATACCTCAGTCTATGTGTCAACCAAAAAAGTTAACCTCTAGTTCCCCAAGGACAGTGGACAAGTAAACTCCTTAAGGTCTAGAGCTGCAGCTCTCTTGCCTTGTGATGCACCTCTTCATTTGGGAGCATCAGCAGGCAGCTGATCTGAGAAGGAATTTAGCTTCGAAAGCTGGTTTCCCGTTTTTTGCCTGAAATGCCTGCGATGCGCGCCTTGTCCTATTGCCCTTCAGCTTCTACAAGTTGCCTTAGCTCGAACTGCCCAAGTCAAGTGCTGCTTGACTCGTTGCGTGAGTGCTGTCAGGGTGGCCACGGCTGGCCATAAGCAGGACACGTTGGAAGGGACAGGATGGACTTGTGATGCGTGGGATGTGTGGCACATGCTTCCTGGCGGGGCACATGGACGGCAGGTGCGGCAGCACAGGAAAAGGCGCCGGAGGGTAAGGCGGGGGGGACACAGCTCCTTGCGGCCTCGCGGGTGTTAGCGGCATCTGGATCTCAGGAAGCAGCCAGCGCCTAGTAGTCCACCATCTACCTTGTGACCTTTTGGGGTACTCTAATCTGCATATCAACGCAAAAGGCGAACCTGCAGTTCCAAAAAGATACTGGAGAAAACGTGTTAAGCACACGTAGATCAGCTTCCAGCACGGTGATCACAGCGACGGGGCTACAGCCTGACCACCCGACATGAAGTCAAGCCCTCCAATACTTGTTCCTTGAGTAGTATTGCATTTGGGGATACATTTGGGTTATATTGGGTTTATATTGGGATAATGGAAAAGAAAATGGAAGCTACTATAATGGGATATATTAGGGTTGTTGGGGTTTAGGCTTTAGGGTGGCCAAAGTCCCTCATGCGCCATAGCTTGAAGAAGCTAGCATAAACAGTAGGTCAAAACTCCTGAGATCAATCATTCAGTGTGGCAACCCGCCGCCATCCACGAGCATCCGCTGGGTAGTCCTGGGCTGTGTATGCACTCTGACACCAGCGCGCTTGTGTGCATTATCTTGGCTGTTGAGTGATGGACTGTTCCCAGCCTCTTGGATGACAATGGTTGCAGGTCACCAGAATCATTTGCCTGGATAGCCAGCTTGCCCTCATCACAAAATCCGAAGATGGTGCACTCCGGCTGCCATTCCCAGAGCAGTTTCCTTAAGCCAAAAATTTGGTCTGTGTCAAATTCAAGAAGTCTCCCTAAAGCCTGAACCCCAAACCCCATGATGCTGTGGAATCGTTTCTGGCGTGGCTGAACATCGCACCTTCCCCGTATTAAACTCCATGTATATGGGTCTAGTCATCATAAGAATCTACGCAATTAGGGCTTAATAGGGCCCCTTATAAGGTGGAGTTTAAGAATATGCCTGAAGGACGTTGCGCATCGGAATGGGAGATGCGGGCCTTTCCAACTTGCACCTCCAGAATCCCCCGGCCTATACATACACGCGCGTGGTTGTCAAAATGATGGTCCCTTTTTGGGTACCCTAAAAATGAGGTGCTGCATTATAATAGGGATCCAAAAAGGGACCATAATTTTGACAACCACCCATATATATATATATGTATATATACAGGGTTATGTTTATATACAGGTCTACATATGTATGTATACGCATATTACAACTGTATGGAAGAGGCGAACTGCTTGGCACCGAACATCCCAGTCCGCCTAGCTTATTGTCTGGAAAACCTGACTGGCACCATCCATTGAAATTTGAGCTATAGTCTAAACTTCTCAAACGGGGGTTAGAAAGGGGATCTGATCATGTAGGGGACTACTACTACAGGGGCAAGGGGGATACTAGGAGTTCAGACTATGGCTCATTTGACTTTGGTTCCAGCCGCTTGCAGGACATTGTTAGTGCTCCCTGGATCCCCTGTTCTAAACCACTAGAACTATTATTATTACCAGCCTGACTATTATGACTGCAGGAAAGGCAGCTGGTTTTTAGCTAGCCTTGCGCTCACTTGAGTCTCGCTGTTTGGTCATAGCAGCATCTGGCTGCCAGGAATCATCACCCACTTACCAAAAATCATGCTGTCCCCTATGTCCCCTAGAGACTATCATTGTACCGAGGGGCATCGCACATGCCCTGACGAAGATTTACCAGTCTGAGGCCGCCCAAGCTGATGGTGTTGCTCTTGTCACAAGAGCACCAGCACCACATCAACATCCGGACGCCCATAGCACGTGATCTGCTGCGGCTACAACACCGACTTCCGTTCAAAAGCTTCTCAGCACATGTGAAGCACGCTTATTCAGCTAGATAATTCAACTTTACAGTTTCTCGCAAAGTTTAGTGAATCCTACACCCCAAACTTTAAACCCTAAACCCTAAACTTTATTCAGTGGCACTGATACTGCCTGGGCTTCTTCGCCATGCCTTATGCAGGTCAAGCCTGCCCTGCTTCCACGGCATTGAAGTCTTGCGTTATTTTAGTAGGGAACGTAGGGATTTCTACGGGGATTTTACAGGTTCATTCCGTGGCGGAAAGAGGCGAGAAGAAGCAGCGCCCGGTACCCTCGCATCCCAAGATCCCTCAATCTGTCAAGTATAGGATCAGTGATGCCCATTTTGATCCTTGTCGCACCATTGGCATTGTGTGTCGGGCTGCTATCATGGTTGAAGGTCCCCGTGAATTCCCTTTGGACAATACATGCAAGAGCGCACAAGCTGATAGTGTTGCTTGTGTCACAAGAGCACCAGCATCACATCAACATCCGGATGCCCATTGTGTTTTCCGAGTCGCCATGATTGTCTCCTGCCTTCTGATTCGCCACGAGCCAGAAATTTCAAGTGTTACAGCTGCCTAAATACTCAGAATTTCATGGTTTAAGCAGTCTGTATCCTTCTAAGGATCATGAGAGAATATTATTCTTACGTGCTGTTGCTACTTGTTTAGTCTGCTGTATTTGAAGAGGCTTATAGGAGTTGCAGGGTTGAATCGTTTGCTCACCCATGTTGGGCTTGGAATGGCCTTGGGCTCAGAGATATTTTCTGGTAGAGAGAGCTTGAGGTCAGCTACGACAGTGACCCTAGCAACAATAGTAGAAATGATAACCTGGGTGGTTATGCTCGCGACGCTAGCCGCCATCACAATCGTACTGGTAGTACTTGGCGTAACACGGCCAGAGTGGTACTGAGAGCAATAACATTGTCATCCAATTTTAAAAGTAGCACTGAGATTAGTACACCACCAGGACGAAAATATCGACATACGGAGGTCCATCTGACTACCATGCGGGGAGGGCGGAAGGTCCATTTGATATAGGCCATGACGCGGAATAATTAATTTCTATTCATTTGCCCTCATCGAGATTATTCATCATTCACATAAATCAAACGATAATTTGGAATCCGCATTGATATATTGGATTTGATATTTCTAAATTAAGAATATAATATGATATGATTTTATTTTGAATTTAGATGAATATCAACAAAAATTCTAAATCATTGACCGATAGATTAAAAAGAAAAATCAAAAATCTTAAATCAAGAGATTAATGATTCATTTTCGATAGATATATTATGAGATTCTACTCAAGAATATACGAATTTATTTGATCTCTTCATCTAATTTATATGAAGGATTTATAGAGACTTTTAGGATGAAATATTTATATAATGAGAAAAAAAGATATGCATATTTTATATTCTCTTATATTCATATTATGATGATATTGATGATCGTGAATATGAGGAATGAATTATCTTGAAGAATTTGGAGATGATTAGGTTTATAGCTCAATATTATGGCGCGGTCATTTGCGGCTATTTCGAGCTTATGCGGTCTAGCTTTGTTGGCTCCTTTATCTTCGGTCTAATTATAAATTCTAAAATCTCGGAGGTTTTAGATTTATTCAGAAAAATTAAAGGTTTTAAAAGTTTTGAGATTCTTGGCGTGGACGGCGCTTCTTCGGCGGGATATTTAGATCCGGGATAAAATATATGTATTCGCAATACGCGTTCTAATTAATTTAATGAATCTTAGAAATTGTGGGTCGGAGAATTTGGCCCGTAGGCATAAATATTTCTAAGAATTCGAAATATTTCTTTCTCTTTAGATATCTACGATCTTTGCCTCTCGGAGCGAGTTTCCGGATGATTTGTTTCGTTTTGATTGGTCGTGCGGCTGGTGGCGGAACGTATAGAATTGAATCCTTTTAGATTGTTTACGACGCTTTATACGTTCCGCGATCCGCTGCGCTATAACTAATTCAAGAGAGATAGATGAAGCGGATAGATCGGAGACCAAAAATATTTCGAAATATTTTTTTCTCTTTGGCTATCCACGTAACGACGGCTGGGCGGAATAGATAGATCTAAAATAGAGGTCTAAAATATTTCAGAATCTATAGAATAATCGATCTTGATTATATAATTATTCTATTTTCGAATTCCTATCGATCTATTTTAGCTATATAGATCTTTTGAATTCTCATGCTGCATTCTTTGCTCAAGATAGGCTATGACAAGATATATATATCATATATTTTTATACTGGAACCCAAGAAAGATAATAAAATATAGGGCAATGCGTAAATGATGAATAATGATATTTTTTTCAGGATTTACGTATCGTAGATAGGATTTGATTAAAAATATCCGTATTTGAGATATTTAAGATTTATTCCAAATGAAATGATGATTCTAATCGGATGGCGATAATCAGTATTGCGAGCAAATTTTAGGTCTTGAAGCTTCGTAGCAAAAATCAAAAGATGCGGCAATCTTCAGGATTTGGACGAATTTGATTCAACAGAAGGCGCCATATCGTTATTTGCCTGGCTTGCAGCAAATCTTCTGGCAGACGCTTACCAAGAGGGCGTTGGGAAGAAAATGATCCGCAGACGTATTGAAGGGCGTAGGAGAATCCAATTTGGGTCAGAGGAATTTAAATAAATCATTGGGATTAATGACGACCTGATATCTCCTGGGCAAGTCCTTTCAGGCTTGCCGTATTTGAATGGTTTCAGAGGAAAGATCAGTGATAACAATATCCGCGATTAGCAAGCATATCAGCTTCCATATTAGGCTCTTATAGAATGATCTGATGATATTCTCCTATAAGATAAATAATGATTAGACGGTGATTCATGAGATATCGAGGATTTGGAATTCCCAGGCCTGTCAATTCAGGGAAGCAGAGCCACGTCACGATTCGGATTTCGAATTGAAATTAGGATTTCATATAATAGGAGGTATATATATAAGGAGATACTAAGAAATTATAATGGCGGCAGATTATCTAGGAAAAAATCATTAGATTCCTCTATCAATCCGTCCCACTAGGAATGCCTCTAGACGAGCACCTATTTCTTGGAGGAGCAATTTAACAGATAGAGCAAGCAATGCCCCCAAATATATAGTTCCCTCAATTGTTATTGGCCTGGAAGCCCTCAATTTCAAAATGCCAACGCATATTCAGGATACGGGATAGCAAATTACGAAGAAATAGGATTTGGAGTTCTACATATTATTTTCTTCCTCATCAATTAGCTTGTCATTACGAATTCATTCCAACGGCAATATTCCGCTATTATAAGTTGCAGATCCAGAAAGAAATATATTAATAATTATTCTTTTGAAATATTCTATAGATATCTTTTAAAATAGAATATATTGGATAAGGAAATCTGATAAAATGATATCATAAATATATTATGATTTCATTTCTATATAGACATATATATTTATAATTTCATAATATTATATTTCTAATCTTCGTATAGGCATATATTTCTATAATATTCCTCGATTATTTATGATTTTCTGATCGTGCCTAAGCTAATTTTTTCGATTCATTATATCAATATTTTTTGCGATTCTCTAAAATAAGATTTAAAATTTCGGAATTTTTAGAGCCTTTCGTCAAAATTATAGATTATGAAATTTTCGAGATTTTTTATATGGGCTACGCTATCAAAAATCTCGTAGATTTTTGAATGCGCGATCTTTCTCTTCGGAACGATCTCCTGCGTGATTTATTTCTATTGGACTATTTCTTCCCCGAATCGCTGCGCAGATGGCCCAACAGAATTTCATGAGCCGGAAAGACGGCGCGGATGCCGAGGACGTACGATTAAAATTCCAAGATTTCGAATTCTTTCTCTTTCTTTGATTATCTGCGCGATATTTCGATTCATCTCTCTTTGGATATCTGCGCAATTCCTCGACGGAATTTCTAGATCCGGGATAGAGAATCGCCATTTTTCAGAATTTATAGATTTGGCCGTATTTGTCTATTGGGATTTAAGTGTTCTCCCGAGTTCTCGCGCAGAGAATCTAAGAGGGATAAATGATATGGATATGAAGGACGCGCGTCCAAAAATCTCCCGAGATTTCGAATCATTCCTCTCGTTTTGGTTGTCTGCGCGGCAGTTTGGAGGAATGTTCAGGTCTCGTGGCGGAAATCCAAAATCTATCAATTTGTTTCCGGAGATCTACGTGATTATTCGGAGGAGCATATAGAGCCAAGACGAAGAATCAATAATTTTCAGAAATTATAGGATGATCGTATCTATCTATTGAGATTAATGGATTCTCTCGAATCGTCGCCCAAATAACCTAAGAGAGATATGAGGCAGAAAGTTGATAACGGATGCAGGCATCATACGATCAAAAATCTCTCGAGATTACGAATCATTTCTCTTTTTTTAGTTATCTTCATAGACGTGGGGCAGAGATCCAAAATCTTTCAAAATCTAGATCATTTTATTATTTTCTATTTAGATGATCTTATATGATAATTATTGATCGGATTTCCCATGCGATCTCATATAATAAATATTGATCGATTTATCTTCTAGATATTTGCAGATATTTTGATCTTTTCGTTCTTATGGATATCAGATCAATTCTAATAGAAATCTAGCTATTACATATATCATAAAATGAATTTAGATAGATTCCATATCAAATATCTATATATATATATTCATTTTCCTATTATAGATATCATCAGGATAACTATATCAAATTCATATCGAAATTTAGAAGAAAAATATAGATAAATATATTTCATAGAATGATACGAGCGCACGTCGTTTCGTAT
>CAJNIZ010045903.1:20561-32483 GCA_905231905.1 Symbiodinium pilosum
GCCCCCTCCCCCCCCTCCCCCCTCCTCCCAAAGCTCTGGTAGTGGAAATATCAACCAACATGGTAGGGGGGGAGGGGCGCCTACTACTACTACTACTACTACTACTACTACTACTACTACAAGGAAAAGAAATGCCAACCAAAGAAAGAACGTCTTTGGCACAAAGCAGCCTCATTACACAAAAGATCCTAGTGTATATATAGGGGATACTAGGCCAAACCACATGACTAGTTGCTAGTATGGAAGCCCTACTGCATAGCATGTAGACAATTCGGACCCTAAACCCTGAAACCTATCTAATCCCTAGATATACAAAAATGGATATGAATATATATATATATATATATGTATACATATATACATACATATACATATATATGTATATACACATACATGTCCAACCTATAGCCCCGGGTTACCGTATTTCATACTGTATACGTACTGAGGATCCTAAACCCTAAGCCCTGTGCAACTAGACCCAATTATATATTCCCTGTACAACCCCAGGAAACCCTACTTCATACTGGCTGGATACTCCGGATCCTGTAAGCTTGATATGCAGCATCCTTTGCGTCTAGGGTTTAAGGTTTAGCGGCGCATGATTTGAGTGCCCGGCTCACGAACAGAGAGCGTTTCCTGAAGCTGGGAGTTTGTATTGTAGGATAAGGTGGCAGTGGCCATGAACAGGAGGAACCCTAATACATACTATAGGGGTCGGAATGGTACCCCTGGTTAATGGAAACTCCCACGCACGGGTCTATAAAAACAAAATCGGGTTTGGGGCTACAGTATACTAAAGCCATACTTGGGAGTATAGAGGCCTTACACCGTGCTTACAGTAAGTCATCAGCCCTAAATTCTGCACCCCTCCCCTACACCCAAAACTCTGAACTCCAATCCCAACACGTTCATAACATTTGGGGTGAGGTCGAATGAGGTCGTTCTAAGTTTCCTAGCAAAAAATACTCGAACTCTACACCCTAATGAGGTTTCCACGAGTTAGAAGTTCCTTTGCAGGAGTGCCAAAAAATGAGGACATACTGGGGTCTTTTTTGGGACCCCCACAACTTGCCCCACTACTACACTGTGCAAGCCTCAAAGTGAACCGGGGTTAGCCAAACAACCAGCTTAGCGCTCATAGTTTGCAGGAATTTGGAGCTTATAGGTCTCAGTGGTATGGGGTTTATAACTTATGGCCTTCGGGGCTTGTAGTTTGAAAGGTTGGCGGCTTAAAGTTTGAAGGATCTAGGCCTTCGGGTTTCCGGTGTACCTTGGTAGCCAAACAACCCGACATGAAACAGTTGTTCCTCAACAATAAGGTCTTAAAGACTACGGCTCTTACCTACTTTTGATACTAAAACAATCTTTCACGGCCTTTCCGTACAATCGTAGCAGAATTCCTCATGTATAGGTACGCAAGCTCATGCAAGGTTCTTAATATTCGCCGTGCGATATGGTTGTTCAGCTCAAGGGGCAGCCAAGTCATTGTTTTTTGCATGGCTACCCAGGTGAACCTAAACACAATGCTAGACCCTAAAGCCATAACCCACGCAGCACTCAGATATTCCGCACACTCGTGTTATACATGGTATACGCGTAGCAATGGTAAGGAACCCCTAACGCCAACAGTCAAGACCCTTCATTTACCATATGACTCTGGCAGGGTGGTGTTTCTGGGTTGTTGTGTAGGCGCACACCAGTTCGAAACCCCAAACCCTGAAAACAAAAACCCAATACCCTAAATCCTGAACCACAAACACTGCATGCTTCTGAATCATAACTCTTGCACTCTAAATCCCAAACCCTAAACCATCAACCCCGATTCCTCAAATATTATCCCTAGCTAACCACGTTCAAGGACCCCCTACAAACCTTAAAGCCCCGAACGCCACTCCTAACCCCTAAGCGGCAAAAGCCAACTCAAAAACAAACAACCGCTCTAACATGTCCCTGGTCAACCCCATTCTCTTTGGAAAACGATAGCATGAAACTAACGGAAAAGCCCGCAAAAACTTTCGACTCCACATATTGATATTTGGTGTTCGGGTGAACCCCGCACTCCAAAACCTACAAAGCATCGCCTGAACCTCATAAATTGCAGAACCCAAATGTTCAACCCTAAACCCTAAACCGCCCTCAACCCTACTCTCAACCCTAAACCATAAACCCCCAACCCCAAATCCTCGACCCGGAAACCTTAACCCCAAAAACCAAAACCACAAACCCTGACCCCCAAACCCTAAGGCCCAAACCCTGAACTACCCAAAACCGAGGTTGATCCTGGCACTGCTGCAGCTGAAGCCGGCAGCTTTCTAGTTCGGCCGTGCCTCAGGATGCACATGAAATCTACTGGGTTGCTGTTAAGGAACTCAATTTAAGTTACCATAATGGGTATATATAGTAAATAATAGGGTTTCCCCAATATAGTAACTTAAATTAAGTTCCTTAACAGCAACCCAGTCTAGGATTTCGGTTTTAGAGCTTTAGGGTTTAAGGATTCAGGGTTTCGGGATTTGTGGTGCTACATTTGCAAGTACATAGTATTCAGGGGTTAGGGTGTTTTCATTTTATCAAGAAGAGAGAAAGGTTACACCAACCCCACCCTTTGCGATGAGCACCTATAGCTATCACATGACTATCATAAGGTCCTACTTTAGGAGGCTGGGGCGCGTAAGTACCAACATTCGCTGAGATTTATACGGCCGAGGCATAAATCCTAGGCCTCCGGTTTGAAGTTTTAGGGTTCAGGGTGTAAGTTTTAAGGTGTAGGGCTGAGGGTTCGATGTTTACAGTTCCTGGAAAACAAACAGCATGTAGGATTGCGTCAAGCACGGTTGAGGGATTGAAGTCTGAGGTTTACGGCTAGGTGGAATCGTAAGCTTGTGTAAAGCCTACTTAAACCCCCTGAGTCCCTAAGTACGGTTGACACGGAAAATCCTACATAGTCATTCTACAAGGACAAAAGGACTTGAAAGGGCTCGTGCAAAGGCATGCATAGGGGTGCAAAGTCTTTGCTACGTCAAACCTGGGAGCCCAAACCGTCCTGAATAGAAGTTAGGGGTGAAGCTTTACCCTAAGGGTCCAAGGACCCAAATAATAGGGTTTTAGGGCCCAAATACTATAATATTAATGGTATTTGAGCCCTAAAACCCTATCATTTGGGTCCTTGGACCCTTAGGGTTAAGTTCGGGCTTAAGGCTTAGGGGTGAGCTACACTCAAGCACCGCTCGCGGATGTAAACAAGTTATGACCTCCAAAATCTGCACGGAGATCTGCTTCTAGTCAGCATCGCATCTTTTCGCATTTCAACGCATCTGTGCCCGGTCAGCACAGAATCGCACGCATGCGTGGGAAACCCGCAACTTCCCTTGCACCTACTGCCGCTTGCCTGTAGACCTGGGAAGGTCAGATGACCGGCACCCACGCATCCAAATGTTGAGCAATACGTGCGTGACGCCAGAAACAGCTATGTCATGGCTTAAAGGCTAGCACAAAATCTGAATCCTAGAGCGTGATTACAAGCCCCCCCCATACTTACAAAATCGCACTCGCCAAAAAGCAAAACAAATCAAAGGGAAGGCTTCTGGCTACTCTTGTTACAAAGGAGCACCACGTCCAGGGGCTCCAGCTGATTGGACCTGGATGCCCTTAATTACGGAGGCTTGGGCCCACATCCTCGCGGAGAGAGGGGATTTTCTTAACATGAGCCATAGTCTGAACTCCTTAAAGGGGGATAAGCAGGAAATTCTATGGCGGGGGTATTATATGGGTTGTTAAAGGGGATACTCAGAGTGTAGACTGTAGCTCATATGAAGTGGACATTACAAGGAAACCCAAACAATCAGAAAGGCTTGGGGTTTACGGATCAAGGCTTAGAAAAGATCACTTCTGAGGTAAGGACCCCGATCTGCAAAAAACAGTGTGTGTCCGGAAGCAACTATTTTATGTCTAGTCGTTTGGGTTCCCTTGCAAGGGCCGCCCTTGTCCCTGTCTGGGGTTACAAGGTTTCTATGTTTGGGGTTCTACAGGTTTTGAGTGTGGAGCTCGGGGTTTAGGTCCATGGTGCCTTTATTGGTTGGGGCCGGGCTGACATGTGGGCTTGAGAGCGAAGAGGTTGAGGGCTTGGAAATGAATTTTTCGGAGTGGGAAAAGAAGTGTGTTTGGGGTTGAGGTAAAACCTAAACCCAGGGTTCAGCCTGTAAATGCGAAACCTTTACAATTGAAAAAAGCCCCTACGCCTCACCATCCGAGAGCTTCCTTTGAAGTTTGGGTCTGGGATTCATACAATTGGGGGTTTGCAGTTCCCTTAGACCTACAGTACAGGAGATCATGATACTACTTCCTTAAGGTTATACGTATACTAGAATAAATCTGAAGAAACCATTCCTACGGAGACTACAGGGTTTGGGTATGTGAGTAGTGTTGAGTAGTGCTTTTTTTGGTGGTTGAACCTAGTAAGATTATATTCCTTATATGAAATACTATACCCCAGAAGGAGGATACAATCTTACCCTATATTGGGTACCATAGTACCCCCAAATAAAATACTACTCATGTGACCTTTGAGTTTCTTAGCTATGAGAGCTCAGGGCAGCGCCGGGTCCTAGTAGCTTCATGGAGAGGAGCAGCATGGATCATTGGATTCTTGTCAGGAAGCATAATGGACTGCCTTTTTTTTGGGGGGGGGAGGGAGTGTGGGGAGGGGAGTTGAGGGGCCCAAGCACTGGCCACAGCATCCGATAGTGGAGCCACTTGGTTTAGCGCTTAGGGTGCCCTAACCCCTAAACCCTATTTAGGGTTATAGGGTTTAGAATTATAGGGTTTAGGGCTATAGGGTTTAGGGTTATAGGGTTTAGGCTTTAGGCCTAAATTGCGTTGTCCGACGTCTTCAAGCTCAACCGCAGATAAAATGATTGGAAAGACTTACATAGGTGCACCCCCCCCCAAGTAAGAGTGACAACAAGGGATAATGGTGATTATATTCGGGTGTTCGTAACTACATTTTTTTCCACTATTACATGGTGGGGGGGTCCACCTAAGGAAAGACGCCTTTGCATACACATGATTTCATCGAGATTCTTGGCTGCACAACACGAACTTACTGTTCTTAGTAGGGAGCAGGGGATTATAAGTATACTCTATAAGGACTATGTTCCTCTATTCCCTACCAACAACCAGTAAGGAAACCTTCTGCATTAAACCCAAACCCTAAACCCTGAACCCTAAACCCTGATCCCTAAACCCTGAACCCTGAACCCTAAACCCTAAAACCTGAACCCTAAACCCTAAACCCTGAGCCAGTTTCCAACATAGCGGAAAGGCACAGCCCAGCCGCATATCTTGCGAAGTCAGATCTATGCCTGGGGTCATTACCCCTTACAGTAACTGTTACCACAATGGGTTATAAGAGTTACAAGGGTTTAGGGTTTAGGGTTATAAGAACCCCCCTTAATAGGGAATGACCCAACCTATGCCTTGGAGCTCCATCGATGCTCCGGAAAAAACAAGGAGGCAATGTTGGCCAAAGAGGGTAATTTAGAAAATAGCCCGAAAGGCCATTGTTCTACATACTTTCGGGGTTCAAGTGCTTCCAGCTCCCACTTTAAGACCTGTTTGGTACTATTCCCTATTCAAAACACCCACTACCCTAGGAAGGAACAAGGATTCTTGTGCATCAATATGAGGAATCCCATACCACAACAAATACAAAGGATCCCTAAACCCTATATGTCCTTAAACATATCCCTATAATGTCTCTAAACCCTAAACCCCTATATCCCCCATTCAGGGATCCCTAACATCGACCCAGATTGGGGCTTAGGGTCTTGGGATGGCAGAACCCCTTTGCGGTTTGAACACGCGGCCCATCCGACGGAATACGGATGTCTTCACTGAAAGCTTGCGAAGGCATGATACATGGGTTTAGGGGTTAGGGTGCAAACGGATAACAGCTGTGCGAGATTTGTGGCGCCTGTAGCTACCCTGAAATAGTCGCATTCTTGGCTTTGATGTTCCTTGGGCTATTAGTCTGCATATCCTTGGCAGCCCCATAGGTGTATTGCTGCTAAGACTTCAGGATTTTGGGTCTCCGGCCGTGTACCCAGCGCATTGGCATCACGCTAGCGCGTCAACTTCGAACATGCCATGAAGGGGTAACGCTTCAGCAACGATCCATCGGTATCAGGCCTTTGTCTTTCTTGAGCAGCTAGCGACTTGGCCACTTGCAGGAACAGAATGGAGAGAACAAGAACAATAACTTCCAAAAACAAAGCACGAATCACACGTCTAATGATAACAACCGCAAGAAGGTAGATTGCCAAAGAAGAATGAATCAAGACTTACGATTATGATGATGACAACAGCGGTAACATGATAAAAGTCATAGACTTTGGAACGTAAATCCAGTTACCATTGTGAACGTGCCAAATTACTCGCTAGACCTCCTGACGTTGCCGACGTAGCTGGAATTCCTTGAACACCGATATTTCCCCATCCGCAGCTTCCATATAGTTGTTGCTTTTGTTTTCATTTTTCTTGTATTACCTTTCTAAGCTATAATACAAACCCTGCAGTTTAAGTCCCCTAGCAGTAAGCAAACCTAAACAGTAAACCCCCGAACGAGGCAAGGTCAGAGTGGCAGGGGGTTCTGGAAGGAGCGCGCAGCCGGGAAGGAGTCCGCAGCCGGGGCTTGCAGAAAGTATGGACCCAATTTGGGCTTAAACCGGTTTTCTAACAAGGGGATCCCGGGAATACATAGGGGATATAGGCGGGTGGGGCTTAAGGCTTCCAAAATTTGAGGACCTTTCGTGGAGGATGTTGGGGTGGGGGGCGGCTTGTGGTGTAAGCTTTGGAACACCATTCGCGTGAGAGCAATCTTTGCGTCAAGAATTTTCGGTCATCCTCCTAGAAGTGCAACTACGCCCAAACCCTCAATCCCTAAACCCCGCAAGTCTGAATCATAAACCCCTACATCCCTAGACCCTCCATCTACCCTCTAATTCCCCCTAAATACCCAATTAGGGACCATATACCCCTAATTAAGGGGACAAGGAGATTCCTGGTCCTGAAGCCTAAACACCTAAGCTTGAGGCCCTACTTGGAGGTTCGTTGTACTTATAACCTACTTAGAGACTGTAGTTATAACCCAATTATATCTTGGGCAACTGTAGTTATGGGATGTATAATTGGTATTTGAAACCCAAATTATAAATTAAGTCCCATAACCACACTTACCCTAGATAAAATTGGGTTATAACTACAGCTACGAAGTAGGTTATAAGTACAACGAACCTCCAGGTAGGCCTTCGGCCTTAGAGCTTTTCAGGGAGTTTTCCTTTGTACCCTTAGGGTTTCTGCCCTTGGTTTGGGTCCCTAAACCATGGAATGTGGCCCTTAATAAAGGTATTTGGGACCCAAAACCTAGGGTTACAAACATTAAGGGTACAAACTTAAAGCCTTCGAGCTTAAAGGCTCAAACCCTCTCGGACCGGAACCCTAACAAGCACTGCCATCAATGCTCCACCTACCCCTGGCCTATGATGCTTCCTGAAGATGAAAAGGAAACAGGGTCTAGGGTTGAGGTTTTATGGTTTAGGGTGCAGTTTTACTTTATGGCTTGGGAATTCAACCCTGATTTGTACACTTGCTCTACGTCCCTCGACACTGCATCCTAGACCCTAGACCCTAGATCCGAAAGCTCAAACTTTGCCAAAACCACGCCCCAGCCACTCAAACCCCCAAACCTAAACCCAGACTTCCCATGAACTCTAAACTTTTAGCCGTAAACCCCTACACCCTAAACTGGAGCAAGCCAGGAGCCCGACTGTTGCTCATAGCTGTCTGCCTGGACTTCGGGGTCTAGACTACGTGTCTCAGCGGTTGGGTTTAGGGTTGAAGGTTTTGGGTTTTAGGGTTTAGGGACATACTTTGGAATCACAGCAGCTAAGTAGGAACCGCATGCGGGCCCAAATTTCATCCTATTTAGGTACTCGAATCGTTGGGGCTAACGTTTTGGTTTTGGGTGTAGGGCTCAGGGTCGAGGGCTTAAGTAGGTTGGGACACTAAGCCCGAATCTCAGGGTGGAGTGTTTAGGGTTAAAACTCTAAATCCTAAACCACACCGTAAACCCTGAACCCAATACCCTAAACCTTAAACCCAAATGAACCTCAAAATCAAACTTCCGGTTCGAGGGTCTGCACCATTACTGGTTCCTTGCGTCCTGTTTAGGATGGTGTCCAGGAGGGACCAGCTCATATTCCATATTGAGGTTTCAGTATTGCAGAGCATAAAGATGATTTTCAGCTTTGGCCCCCCTTTACACTAAACCCAACCTTAAACCCTAAACCCTAAACCCTCAAACCATAAATGAAGGGTAAGGAAGCTTTGAGTCATCTGACCCATGGTGCGAATTCACGGCCTCCCAAGCTGGTTTGCTCTTAAGGAGCTTAAACTAAGGTAGTATTATAAGGAAACCCTGTTACTTACTATATACCCATCTTATGGTACACTCATTTAAGCTCCTCAACAACAACCCAGCAAATTGGACACCCAAAACATACACTCACCAACTTTCCTACGGAACGCTGACGCTAGAATCCTGTAACCTAGAACCTAACCCCGGCAGCACTAGTCCAAAGTACATAGTAATTCATGTATTCCCACTTAGGGTTCAGGGTTTAGGGTTAAACCCCCGGTAACGAATACTATAGTGACGGCCTACACCCTGAAGCCTCAAGCCTTGTGCCAAAGCCTGCGCACGAACTTGCCAGAAATCCGCAGGATCCACATGTACATGTATGTGAAATGAGGACCCATAAATCCATCTGTTGTGTGTTGCTTTTGGGGGTCTAGCTCCATACTTCTGATCCCTATAACAAGTCCCATCTAAAGCTAAACCACTATATGACCCCAGCTTACATTGTTGTTTATCTCTTCTTTTCCATTTGATTCTCCATTCGTAAGGAAACATCTAACCACAATCGTGTCATATCTGGTCACTTTCGGTAAGCCCTAAGCCCTAAACCCTAAACATCCAAACCCGCGAAACCCCAACCAAGATCCGACTTAGTTCTATAATTGTGATATATATATATAGGCCCTCTGTTTATTTACCACTTGATTCTACGCTATTGGAATAATATCACTAAAAGCTAATCCCTAAAATCATAATGGTGATATATCTGGACCCTATGGAAACTTGAGCTCTCGCCGCCTTCGACTGTGCTCCGCGCAGATTTTCTCTATCGCCTGTACTTGGAGCGTCACAATTGGGGGTTGGGAGTTTAGGGATTTGGTTTAGAGTTGGCGGTATAGGGCTCAGGGCTGGGGGTCTAGGGTTTAGTATAATCTATTTTACGCAATGTTATAGCTGGGAGAACTATACCTATCACAAGTTCTAGCCTTGAGTCGAGAAACTAGAAACCTACTTATGACTACCTTATGCCCGAAACCTTCAAGTGCTCTAAAGCCTGAACTATCCACAACCCTAAACCCTACTCCATAAATCTAAGCCCCAAATCCTAAACTCTAACCTCTAAACCCTAAATCCTAAACACGTGGGTTGAATTTAAGTAAGGCTCAGCCTTGGGTTTACAGTGCGTTGGGGGTCCCAGCCCAAATGATCCTACGTATCTATATAGGTTTCGTGTTTAGGGCAGGATATCAACCCAAACAATATCATGAATTTGCCAATATCTAGAAACCCTACGCCATACTATGTAGATATTTAGGATCCTTTGGGTAAGTGGCGTACAAACTGCCACCATCCACGAACCCCGAAACCGTAGTATAAGCTGGGGACGAAGAGCAGCCTGAATGTTGGACAGGATTTTGGGGTTTGGAGTCCCAAAGGGTCCATGTAGGTATAGAGTATATATACATATATACTTACAGCCCAAGGGGGTTCCCATACAAATACTTTAGGGCCCAGGTGTATACTATAGAGCGACATGGCCTCTTTGGGCGTGTTGATTATGCTTAGCTTTCCTTTGCAGATTTCGTGGTCAGGAAGATCCCTACAAACCTCCCAACCCTAACCCTGAACCCTAAACCCTAAACTCCAAAACCTAGACCCTAGACCCTAAACCCAGCGGCTCCCTCTCCCTTCACCAGACATCACGTTCTCAGAATCCCGGGCCCCTAGTAGGTGCCCTTGACATTGGGATCCCTATCTAGGGTTTATGGTTTTAGGGTTTAAGGTTTTAGGGTTTTAGGTTTAGGGTTGTAGGGTTTAGGGTTTACGATATACCCTCTATGTGCCCTTAAGGGCCCCTAGGATCCCCCTAGAAGGCCTAAGGGCCCATAAAAGCAGCCCATACTTGAAACCTACACCGTAATCTTTAAAACACTACACCCCTAAACTCCATATTCACCCCTATAACGCTTGCATTACCCATGTTACAACCCTCATGTAACCCTGAATTCCCTAAATTCACAAGGAATTCCAAACGCCAGCCCTGTTGCCTACTTCCGAAACACCAAAGGCCTCCGCATCGAGACTCGCTGATAGTTGGCGAAACGCCTTGAAATGGCGGGGTCTCCAAAAGAGCTACATCGAAAAGAACATGGAAACTACCGTTTAGGGTATAGGCTCTAGGTTAGAGGTTTTATAAGCGTATAGAATGATTATATAAGGTTCTTTTGAGATGTATAGGGACATATGGTAGTTGATCAAAAACATTGGCCCCCCAAAAATGACCATTATGGAACGTAATGCCTCCTACATGATTTCTTATAGACCTGCAGGAATCCCCCTAAACCCTAAACCCCAACCAAAAGGACCTTCAGGGCAACCCCCAGAAATAACTGGGTTGCTATTAAGGAGCTTAAACTAAGGGCCCTCAGGGGTTTAGGGTCTAGGCTTTAGGGGCCGTGTAAGTATATGGTATACACTTAGGGCCCACAGAGGTTTAGGGTTTAGGCTTTAGGGGCCGTGTTGGTCTACAGTATGTACTTAGGGCCAGGGGTTTAGGGTTTGGGCTTTAGGGGCCATGTATTCATATGGTATACACTTAGGGCCCACAGGGGTTTAAGGTTTAGGCTTTAGGGGCCATGTAGGTATATGGTATACACTTAGGGCCCACAGAAGTTTAGGGTTTAGTCTTTAGGGGCCGTGTAGGTGTATGGTATATACTTAGGGCACACAGGGGTTCCCACATACCTACCTTAAGGCCCAAGTATATACCATGTAATATAGCTCCCCAAAACGGTACCCCTAATTTTGGGAAACACCCAAATCTGCCTATGGTACATTGAAGGCTTACAAGTGGAGCAGGTGGTTTTATGAGTGAATGATCCCTGCTTCTTCTTTTGTTGAGCGGAAGTGTTTCTGCCGGCGTCGCTGCCAGCACAAGCCATTTAGGGTTTAGGGTCTAGATACTTTTGCCCGTAATGCTGCTCTCAATGCTGTTTCTGTTGTTGCTGTGACGAATGCTTGTCAAAAATCGGGGCTTACCTGTGCATCGCGTGTTTTGCACAGGCAGGGGCTGACCCGCTATCCCAAAGGGTCCATGTGTCGCATAATTAGGACGACTGCAGCATTTGGGGGTCTATATTGGCGTCCCCCCATTTAAGGAAACTACAACGTACCATGACCAGATTTGCCTTCATACCCCAAGATTTTTTGTGGTTCTTATAGGGCGAGCATCATTCGCATACTCTACACCCCTGGTATCCCCCTCACTAACCCCTATAGTAGTCCCCTATATAATCCCCTATATCACCCCCTTTAAGGAGTTTAGATTATGGCTCATACCCTGAATTTCGCAGCAAATCCAACTGCGCCACCTCCGCCTTTCTCTCGATCAATATCTGCCCTTGCTCCTGGAGGTTGCAAATCTTTTGCTCAGATTGTGATTGAAGGGTTTCGGGTTTAGGGTTTACGGTCTGAACCCTCCAAGGTAGGTAAAATAGTTGCCCACAACC
>CAJNIZ010045904.1:8352-20378 GCA_905231905.1 Symbiodinium pilosum
CCCTTTGGGTAAGGGTCCAAGTACCCAATAGTCATATACTTACCCAAAATCTGTACTATAATTACTATTACCCAAATCCCAAGTACCAAATTCTTGGGTACATGGACCCTAAACCCTTAACCCTGTATATCCCTATATACCCACGTTTAAAAGGACCTAATTATTGAGTACATAGACTCTTAGGGATTGCAAAAACGGACGGTCATCCTCGCAGAGGAGGTTGCTTGACGCGCCTAACAATTTGGGACGTGACGTAACCCCCGGGCCCCACACTAAAACCGTTTCTCAGCGCACGCTTGCAGCGCCATGGTCCTGGAAGCTATTGCGGCCCATCCAATGATGTTTGCACCTTGAATGAAACCGCACCACTGCCCCCGGCAACAGGATGTGTTCTTGCCCAATTGGCCATTCTGCGCGCACTCGATTCCTAGATCGCAAAAAAATGCACAATTGACACATAACCCATGACATGGATCATCCGACTCTAACCCCACGCAATAAACTCGGAACACTAACCGGCAAAACTTGTCTCTTGGGCGTGCCATAGTAATAGAACCCTTCAACATGATAAGAAGCCTGAATAAGAAGCCTGAATAAGAACTACATTAATTAAACGTAACCGTGGATACAGTAGAACCAGAAAGAAGGAACATCCCTCCCTTAACCCTAAATCCTAAACCCCTGTCCTCTACGCCAAGACGTAAGGAAAAGCCAGGGAAACACAACATAATTGTCCCGCTTCCATTTTGCAAGACTAGGCCTTCACTTTCAAAGCGAGCCATCGCTTAAACTCCTTAAAGGGGATTATCTACAGGATTATATAGGGTTTAGGATTGGGGTTTAGGGTTTGGGGTCTAAACTCCTTAACGGGAATCATATAGGGGATTACATAGGGGACCATTATAGGGGATAGTAAAGAGGGATACTGGGAGTTTAGACTATTGCTCCTAAACCCTTGACCCTGAACCCCTACACCTTCAGTGTATTGTCACCCCTTTTCCTTGCGAAGCTTTGGGAACTTCTCCTCCCGCCGCCGCCGTGCCTTGCAACGCACGACTGGGGGAAGCAGCTCCTAAAACAATAGTTTGTAGTGCACCAAATCTCAGGATTCGGACGTCTTCAAATTCAGAGCAGCTGGAAATAAAGGCTTCAAGTGGTTGGGACTTGAGGTGGTGGATCCAAATGTAGACGTTGGGATCCAGGGAGTAGGGTTTGGGGATGAGATTCGGGGTTTAGGGTTTAGGGCTTCAGTATGCGTTTCATAATTAAGGAGTGGAAGCATATGGCTTTAGGGCTTGGGGATTTTTGGTCGGCTTTACTGTAGACTCTAAGCCCTGACCGTAAAGCCCTGACCCTGAAACTCTGAAGCCCAGCATCCTGAACACGAAAGCGTAGATCCTGAACCCTAAACCTGGGTCCAAGCACCCAAATAATGGGGCATTAGGGCCCGACCACTGTACTATAATCTGAATGGTATGCTAAACCCTAAACCCTACAAGGGACATAAAGCTCTAATGTTTGGGTCCTTGGATCCAAAAGGTTCCCTAAACCCTGAAACGAAATTCAGCTTTAGAGATGATAAGTCTTCAGGGTTTAGGGATTGGTTTAGGGTTTGGGTATTTTAGGGTTCAGGGTTTAGGGTTTAAGGTTTCGGGTTTGGGGTGTATAGGGTTGTAGAGACTACGGTTCAGAGGTCATCTCTTGAGCCCGCGTATACTTAGAGGACCAGGGGGTCTTAGTTAGCCCTAAGGCTCCCCGTAACCTAAATAGTAGGTTACTGGGCTATGTAACTATAGGGTATATAGAACCTAGAACCCATTATTTAGGTAAATGGAGCCCTGGGGTAGTATAAGGTGCATTTTGTAAGATGGTCGTGATGCCTGACCCTATATACATAAGTCCCCAGAGCCTCCAAGTAAGGATCGGTATTTGTAAGGATGGTGTATAAAGTCAAAGGATTTGACTGGAAGCACCCTGACGGTATAGAGCAACCATTGAAGCAACACCAGAAGGCCAGGTGCCTCTGGGGTGTAGGTTTGGCTAGGGTAAGTGCGGGACCCTAGTCTTTTGAATGGGCTGGGCTTATAGGGCTATGCAAAGATTAAAATTGTAAGGTGAAAATGTTGTCCAACTTCTCCCCTGTTCAGGGTTCGGAATAACATGTCTACATCACGACTGGAGTACAGTACCTCACCACGTAGGTCACTGCGCCTCTGGTGCGTAACAAGGACTGGGCAGGAGTGAGGAGATGATGCAGAGACCATTCCCTCACCCCCTAGTGATCGCCAAGAAGACTTTCAACTTTTTCGGCCGCAGCCATTAAAAAAAGGCTCGTGGGCTGGCATTGCACTTGCGAGGATAGTCAAAATAGATAGCAGCTATAATCATAATCGTACTAATACTCATAGTAAGAAGAACCAGAACAGTAAGAGTAAGCACGACGACATCCATCATCACAGCAACAATAGAAGTAGTCCTAATCCTACTAAGAATGACAGCGATAATAACCATAATAAACGTAAGAAGAGCAATAATGACCATAACGGTTGAGGTCCGAAGGCTGTAGAGTTGAGACATCTGGGCATGAGGCTCCTGACTGCCTCATGTCATGCTTAGTACCATTGGACTACCCTGGCCCCCATCAACATGCAGTTTAGGGTTTAAGGTTTAGGGCGTAGGGCGAATGAGACTTAAGAAGCCCAATAATACTGCTTAAGAAGCCCTAGTAACTCCTCATCAGACCCTCATTCTGTGGGGGTCCATATGCTGGGGGGGCCAATGGCCCACACTAGCCCCATGAGTAGTAGAGAATCAGGGAATGGATCCCTATATTAGCTGGGCACCTACAGTATGTAGAATGCTGGACTTCTTGGCTAATCCCTGAAGGTGTGGGGCTATTCATATACCTACTTATATGGTCCAGGCAGTCCCTAGGAAATCCCTAGCAGCCGTCGTCATGGTTCATCTTCTCAATTTGCTCCTATGCGCCGGGGATAACCGGTTAGTGCTTTGGTTGAGAGGCTGGACCCTTCGCCCAATGCCCGTAGCCTCACACCTTAAAAGCTCACAACCTACAATTTGCAGTCCCACCCCATTGTCACACGTAGCGCAGCCCGGGCCTCTGAAACCCAACAACTTCTGACATAGCTCCCCGGCATGAAAATCCTAGACCTACAGCTCTGAAGAATACATGTTAAAATCTAGCTTATACCCAGAATCTTACCTTCTAAACCTTGAAGCCCAAAGGTTCTGGGGCCCAAACGGGGTCCAATAGCTCGAAACGCCCGGACTTCAGTCGACTGGGCTGCAGGGGCATGACTGGAAACTTCAGTGTCAGCTTCACCCTTAACCCTAGACCTTAAACCCTAAACCCTAGACCCTAAACCCTAGAATGGGCTTGGAGGTCAGGGCTTAGGTTTAGGATGTAGGGTTGGGGCTTGGGATCTACGTATAGTCCCCCTTAAGTAGATAGAATATGGGGTATATGGGAATCTTATTATAATATACCCAAAGCCATATTCTATCTACTTAAGGGGACTATAGGTGTGTGGGGTTTGGGGTCTGGAGTTCGGGGTGTAAGGTGGAGCATGGAATATGAGTTGGCGGAGATGCAGGTGTGCAGCACCACCTTATACGCTAAACCAAACTTTTCCAGAGGCTTAAACCCTGAAACCCTAGACCCTTAAACCCCAAACCCTAAATCCTCAAATACCTGAAGCAATTCTAGAGCACTGCTATCTTCACGTTAGGGCTGGCTCCTCGCACACTGATGTTTGCAGGGCCAGTTAAAAGAACACATGGATATATTGGGCTTAGGGTTTGGGGTTTAGGGTTGAATGTTCGTGGATGTCTAATTGCAAGCGGGGTCAGAAGTCCCCAAGTTAGGCGATTATCGTGGATATCTAGGGCTAATGAACCCTAAACCCTAAGCCTCTGCTAACCCCCTAATCCAGCAACCCTATGCCCAGTTAGCCCCTATGAATGCTACAACCTAATCCCACTTCATCGCTAAAAGGGGACATGCAGTATACAGAGAACTTGTCTGCCTTTATTTGTGTTGTGATATTGTGGCTGAGCTAGGTAAGACGACATCCTTCTCGCGGAAGACTATATCCAAAAGAAAGATACAATCTTACTCTACATTGGGGGATGATAACCTTCCGACGTGCGATACTTCCGTTGCATAGCCTCCTCCATCTGATAACTTCCCTAACTACGGGTACCCAAAAATGCTGTAATTTAGGTCAATCCCCCCTATAGTAATAGCTCCTTTAATATGGAGTTCGTAGGGCCTGAATATACCTACAATAGCCCCTTGTGGTACCTATTGCTGGGCGGGGGATTGACCCAAATTCTAATCCTCAGTCTAATAGGACCCCAAAACCCTAATTTAGGGAAACCTCCTATATGGAGGGGCTCAGAGGGGAGGGTATCCGTATCAGGGAGGTTTAAGGATTTAGGAGTTCAGGGTTTAGGGGTTTTAGGGTTTAGGGTTTCAGGGTTTAGGGCTCAGGCTTTGGCGACCATGGGAATAGGGGCTTCATCGGAGATCACATTGAGAAACTCCCACAACGCACATACCCAAGTTCCCATCAAGCCAGACAACGGGACCAGAGCTTGCCGAAACTTACCGGTGGTGATGAAGATTTCCTGGAGAGTCCACCCTAAGCCCTGGATACTGCCAGTAAGCCTCATTGGCACCGCGGCCCATGTATGTTTATATGAGCCATAGTTTAAACTCTAGGTACGTAGGTAGGCAGGCAGGTAGGTAGGTAGGTAGGTAGGATACACTATTGAACGTACATATAAAGTATACTCGCGTGTATACATATAAATATATGTATATATATATATATTTTTTCTCTTTCTCTCTCTCCCTCTCTCTCTGCCAGTGGCCTGGCCCCCCTCCTGCAACACAAGTCTGACTCTTCCCTCTCCGACCCCAATTCAATATACTTCAATCCCTATCATCGGTACTCACCCAGAGAGGCGCTCCGGTTTCTCTTGGAAACCCGCCAATTCGTTTGTTTCTTTTGGAAACCCGCCATTTCTCAAAGTTCAGAACATACAAATCTAAAGCAAGTTTGACCAGACTCAAAATCCATTTGAAAACCTAGCGTGTGCACAACTGGCTGCGGTCCACCTCCGGTTTGGAAAGTGATAGCATTCGACGACGGTGAACAAATGATCTGTAAGCTTAACCTGGAATCCCTTGACTTGCCTGAGCACTGGCACTTCGATATCGGCCAGCGGTATCAGCCAATGCAACACAAGCTTGAGGCTGCAACCAATTTCGCACCATCTTTCGGTTTAGGCCTCCTTCATGACTGTACACAACGCTCAAAATTTGAACCCCGTGGGGCTTCCTCAAGAAACCGGAGCCCCTAGATAACAACCTGGAGCCTAGCAGGGAATGAAGGGATACATCCCCCAAATGGTTGCCGCAACACCCCTCGTAGAGTCTCTATGTCCGATTGCAGTGATTCCTTACCAAGCACTAAGGTGTGAGGGTTTCACACGGTTTAGGGTTTAGGGTTTAGGGTTTGTACCTGCAGGGTTGTACCCTTGTCCTTTGAAAGAACTTTGGGGGACTAGATTGGTCCAGGTAAGGTTTATATGAGATAGTCTACTCTCCTAGTGTCCCCCTTAATAAACCCAATAGCTCTATCCCTTGTATAACGCCTTATATAAACCCCTTTCAGGAATTTAGACTATAGCTCATCTGGAGATTATATTGGGATAGCTGCTTCGTGGTACGACCTTTTAGGTAGAAACCCTAGACCCTGAACCCTGTACCTTAAAGCCCGGAACTCTTGAAGAAGACCTGCATTCCACTGAGCAGATGGCCACGTGCCCCACTTCTTCTTCGGCCTTTCAAGCCTGCAAGGTCTAGGGTCTAGGGCTTCGGGTTTAGAGTTTGGGGTGTGGGGTTGAGGTTTTAAGAGGTGGGGTTTAGGTTGCACATTTAAGGCTTTGGGTTTAGGGTTTAGGACTTGGGGCTTATGGTTTGGGGTTTAGGGCCTGGGGTTAGGGTTTATGTTGCAAATTGGGGTATAGGGTTGCAACTTGCAAACTTACAGGAACGGAGGAAATAAGGGGGCCTTCACAAACAATCCTGTCAGAATCCTTTGTAGGGACCCATCGAATGCCCGTACACGTCCCTTGGGCCTCAAACGTCGAAAAATGGCAGGTGAGATGAAAACAGCGGGCTTAGAGCTCAAGAACTGAGATTTGGGGATGGGTTTCGGTGGATATATACAAACGCATATACATAGGCACATATATATATATATGTATACATATAGATATATACGCACACGCTGAATTTATGGATTCTGCTGGGGGTTGAGATTTTATGTTTTTAGTCTATACCCTGAAACCTAAACTACACGGGGCCTCTAGTTACACAACTCTGCTTATAAGTTCCATAATTTTTGCTTATAGGACCTAAAACTATAACCCTAAACCCTACATAGTGTTCCCATCATAAGTTACCTATAACCCCTGAGCTCTAAACCCTCCCTGTAGGTGCTACTTTGGGATGATTACGCTTCAAAGCCCTGCGGCCAAATCTTACTGGTGCTTGATAGGGAAGTACTTGGAGGCCCATGGGACTTAGTAATTCCTTATCACTGGGATTATAACCCTACTTACAATTGGAGAAACCCCTATAAGCCCATTTAGGAGGATAAGAAGTAGGGTTATAAGCCCAGTTGTAAGTGGCCTCCAAGTAGGGTTTAGGGTTTAAGGTGAGTGTGGGGACTAGCATGAGGATGAATATTCTAAAAGCTCTGGGCTGAAGTCCCTCTGGAATCTATTGATGTCCCATGTAGGTCCCCTGAAATCCTGGGTAGCTCAAATCGGTAGCCCCTCCCCTCTCTCCCGCTTACGCACCAGCGTGGAATGATAAGCAGAGATGCGCCAGATTTCAGGCTGTGCGCCAGTGGTCATTATGAAGTTTAGGGTTTATAATATAGGGTTTAGGGTTATACCCTAAACCCGAAACGAGGGGTCTGGGAGTGTAGGGTTTGAACATGGTTGATGCAGGCAAATCTCTGCATGCAGGGGGCCGGATACTAAACCCTAAACCCTAAACCGCGTGGCAAACTGCAGGAAGTCGTCGACTGCAGCTTCCGCTTCTAACATTGTCGAGTACGTTCAATCCCTAAGGGTCCAAGTACCTAATAATCATTTACTTATCCAAAACCTGTCCTACAACTACTACTACCAAAATCCCAAGTACCTAATTCTTGGGTACTTGGACCCTTAAGGAATGTGAATGAAAGCGTTCAAGATGGCAGTTCCATGGTTCCGTAGTCATCCTAGGGCTAGAAGAATGGCAAGTATGACTTGAGACACTTGCTTTCAAGTATGTGCAATCTTCTCTCTTCTGATTTCTTGCTGTCCCTAAACCCTAAACCCTAATAGGGCTTAGGATTTGGGGGTTTAGGATTTTCGGCTGCAAGAGGAACCCAGCCCAATAGCATTTTACTTCCCCAGGAGCTGTACGGCGCATGCAAGTGCTTGAAGGCTGCTAGGGTAACTACGAGTGTCCCCTAGGGCTCCCAGTTACCTGAATAATAGGGTTACTGGGCTATGTAAGTAGAGGGTATATAGAACCTAGAACCCACCAGCCAGCTAACTATAACCCATTCAGAAGACATATAGCCCCACTTACGACCACCAAAGGTGCTCGGACCCTTGGACACAGGAGAAGGCACCGTCTAAGGTTTCGTGTGAGTAGCGTTTTTTTGTGGTTAAACCCAGTAAGATCATATTCCTTATAAAAAAAAACTATACCCCCAAATGAGGATATAATCTTACTCTATATTGGGTACCATAGTATCCCCAGATAAGATACTACTCAAGTATGGCCCATGGTATGGGTTCGACCCTGCGGTCTCTATACACCTAGTATATGCCCCACAGATGCCTTCAAGGGGCCGGCCTAAACCCCTAAGCCTAAACCCTTAAACCCTAAACCTGCTGAAAAGTAGCAGCTGGGCTTCGAACCAAGCGCTACAAATAGGTCATTCTGCAGATCTCCCCATAGTGGATTATGTAGGGTTATATAGGGATGATACAAGGGCAAATCGGGGGGATACGGGACTCTACAGGGGTACATTGGTTGAAGAGGTACTATAGGGGCCTGAATAAGACCAATACCAGTTGTAAGTCTACCATACCATACATATAGAAGGAATCTAGGGCCATACCTGTGGTGGCAATTTAGGCCCCTATAATAATCCCCGAAAACAGAATAATCCCCGTAAACCCTAAACCCTAACCAGGGAGAACAGAGCAGTACTCAGGTCCATTCCTGGCGCCGAACTTCTCAACATCCACCACCACAGCCATCATGTCCTGCCAGGAGGGTTCTCAAAACCCAAACCCTAAATCCTAACTAGGCTTATCTTAGGGGCCGCATGAGATTGCAGATGCCCTTGTTCAGGATTATGTTTGGGATTATGGTGCATCCCTCTAGCCCCTGATCCTTGTTAGGGTTTGGGGTTGACGGTGCCAGACCACACCGAATTCACCCAAAACCCCAAACCCCCCGAACCCTAAACACCTTTAAAACCAAAAACCCTAAACCCAAGGCCACACACCAACTCTCTGACCTCCAACTGTCCAAACATGTCTGTTAGTGGTCTATAGGATCCAAGGAAGCATCTATGGCTTAGGGATGTTAGGGGTAGGGTTTCGGGTTTGGGTTTAGAGTTTATATGGCGCATGATTTGAGCCCAAATGGGCCCCTGTGTAGACACTGAGGTTTGTAAGATGGAATCCGAGAGCACAAGGTGGGAATTCTTGGGATGGGTGCACACCCCTGCCATCTCTGCCAACGGCCTGTAAGTAGCGGCAAAGAGCCAGGTGTTGATCCATGAAGCGCCGGGGTAATATGCGGGAAGTAGTACCAGCGCACAGAAGCCTGATGCAGCTAGCCAGCCTTTGCACAGGGCTCCGCCCAGCTCATGGCGCCTGAAAGCTGTTCCAGGTGACCCTGACCTCCCGCCGAATGGGCAATTTGACGGAAAACCCTAAACCCTAAACCCTGGAAACTGAACCTCGGCTAGTTTTAGGGCTCCAGTTACCTAAATAATGGGTTCTAGGTTCTATATACCCTATAATTGAATAGCTCAGTAACCTACTATTTTGGTAACTGGGAGCCCTAGGGTAGCTCATGAGGCAAAAGGTCTGGGCGACCATCCAAGTGTTAGGGGGGTTCTGAGCGCGAATGGGGGGCCACCTTGCAGCTTCAACCTACTTGGAGGCCCATGGGACTTCGTAATTACTTGTAACTGGGATTATAAGCCTATTTATAGTTGGGGTAACCCCTATAAGCCCATTTAGGAGGATTATAAGTAGGGTTATAAGCCCAATTATAAGTGGTTACTAAGTCCCATGGGCCTCCAAGTAGAGTTTTCTCAAGTCTGCTCACTGACCTTCAGTGGGGTTGAAGTGCGACAGCACATGTTCAGGAGATTCTAACCCAGTTATACTTGCGTTTCGAACCCAATGGTAGGCCCCGTAAGCCCCGAAATATTTTGTATTAGGCTTGTAAATGCAAATGCAGCCCCGAACCTTAAACCTCAAAACCTAAACCCTAAATACAATTGGGTTACAATTGCCCTTGACTCTCCCTAAACCCTAAACCCTAAACCCCAAACTCTAAACCCCAAACCCAACCCTGAATGCAGTTGGGCTACAGTTACCCTCGGCCTCCCATTATCCTTCAACCCGTGCTCCAGAGCTGGGGACGTCTGATTGCGGTTCTAAGTTTTAGGGCTTAGGGTTCAGGTTTAGAGTTCAGGGCTTAGGGTTTACGGTGTAGGGTTTAGGGTTTACAATTCAGAGTTTGGGGTCCAGAGTTCAGGGCTTCCGGTTTACGGTTCAGGGTTTGTTCAGGGTTTAGGGTCCAATGTCCAGGAGTTCAAACCCTAAGCCCTAAGCCTCGATCATGGACTTGACCATCTGTCGGGTGGTCGAGGTGGAGTAGGAAAGATCTGGCCTTGGACTTCGCAGTACACGGTTTGGGGTTTAGGGGTTGTGGTTCGGGGTTTTCAGGGTGTCTAGGGTTTATAGGATCCCAGGGATCTAGGGGTTAAGATCTTGGAGGCCGTAAACCCTAAACCTTAAACCGGGTTGAAGGGTTGGGGATTTAGGGTTTCCGGCTTCAGGGATTTTGGTTGGGGTTTAGGATCAGAGAATTTAGGGTTTATAGAGGCTCAGTGGATTAGGCTTGGGTTTAGGGTTTAGGCTGACAGCTATGGGGTCCTGATGTAGAATAATGGAGAACCGAGTGGTAAAGAACATGGAGAATTAAATTGTTTACATAGGCAGGACGCTGTAAGTCAAATTGCAATCAAGAATTCCGTGCTAGTTAATGGAGTATGCTAAGTATCTCCACTCTTAACTGTCCCTTAGTAAGCCTAATACTGACAGATTGTCAAGTGATAGTGGGTTCCTGTTTTTCAAGCTCGGGCTAGAATCCCTTCAAACTCCGTTATAAAGCGAGCTTTAATGTCATGTTTCACGTTGTTCCATTTGATTCTCCATGTATTGCGGCTTCTGTTTTCACCCTCGAACCTGCGCCCAAAACCCGAATCCCTTACCTCTGCACTTGACAAGTCATGCCCTCGAAGGTCTACCCTTGCCCAAACCTGCATCGAATGCCATGGAAGAACTTATAAAAACAATATTTCTTCTTGGGCACCCTAAATTCCTGAATATCATCAGGGGCCGTATTAAACTGGGGACAATCATCAATTTGACAACCTATTATTCAAGGGGTGTTGGGTTGCCACCCCTACGGTCGTACCCCTAGAGGGCTTTCCCAATATGACCTTAATATAGCCCTTATGTGAACCCATGTGGTCCCCTAGGGTCCCTTTAAAGGATCCCAAAACCAAGAGTTACAACCCTAGGGGTACAAGCCTAAAACCTTGAAATATGTATTTTCTATGTATATATATAGCCAATCTATACAATACAAGGCCTGTTTAAAGTTCCATGTCAAGTTGGGCTAGGCTGACACCAATGACTTTCGACAGCAGCATATTCCATATTGCTGCTTTAGGAGGAGAAGGGCAGAGAAGAGGGACCATGATGGGGGCTGGCGGTTTAGGGTGTAGGGCGTTGGGAATTTGCAGTATCTGAGGATTATGTTGCCCTACACGCCCTAACCCCTAAATCTCAGCGTCCGCTTTTGGTGTCCACTGCCCCCGCTTCCTGCAAGATTTCGCATGTCGCCGCTTTGGCGTGCGTCAGCTCTGGAACCTTTAGAGTTTGGGGTTTGGCCGAATTTTTGAAACGGTTATGAACTTACTAGAGTGGGTCAGAGTGATCGCTATCCTGACCTGGTTAAGCCCCCCACGCATACCTACCCATGCATCTTTACGTGAACGAAAACCACCTAACTACAAAGCCTAGAACCTGGATCCAAAAAAATGGAACCTCCTTAATAATAGGGTTTAGGGATTAGGTTTTAGGATTTAGGTTGGGTACTGCCCCCACCCAGTAACAGTCTATACTGGAGGTCCTATTAAGGGCTATATGTAACCCTATTATAGTTATTATCCAACTGTTACTGAAAGGGGCAGTATCCAAGATTTAGGGGCTAGGGCTTGGGGTTTAGGATCCTAAACCTGAAGCTCCGAAACCTCAACCCCTAAGCAAAACCCCCAAACCCTGCACCACCCTAAACCCTAAACCCTAAACCCAAAACCCTTGGGGCCAAACGAGGAGTTGACTTCAATGAGCCACACCTTGAGATCCTGGCTTGCCGCGATCTATGCAAAGATTTGAATCAGGTTTAGGGGCTTTGCAATTCAGCTAGACTTTTGAGGCTTAGGTTTCAGGGTTTAGCGGTCTAGGGGTGCAGGGTTTAGGTGTTTGGGGTCGAGGGGTTTAGGGTATAGGGGTTTGAGGGTGTGGGGTTTGGGGTTTAGGGGTTTGAGGGTTTACGGGTGTTAGGGTTTAGGAGTGTTAGGGTTTAAAGGTTTAGAGTCTAGTGGTTTTGGGAT
>CAJNIZ010045904.1:26091-37340 GCA_905231905.1 Symbiodinium pilosum
GGGAAACGTTACACTTCTTGTGCAATAACGGCTTTAGGGTGGGGATGCTCGAAGTGACTAATTTCTAGTACTTATAACTTATTACTATTTGCAATGGTATTTTGTGTTTTCTAATAAATTTACGTGAATAGTCTTCATCATGATGAGTACCACCCTCGTGACACATATACTTACTCGCAATGCGATGATCAAGCTGGAAAATCGTAACTGCCCTCGCAGCCGAATGGAAATCCAGTCAAAAATCGTGGCCAGCAAACAAAGCCGGGAAAGCAATTGAACAATCAGGCTATGAAATCGCAAGCCCTGGAGCCCAAACCCGAAACCTTCAACCTGAAACTCTAAGCCCCCCCAAACCCTGAATCTTAAACCCTAAACCTCAAGCCCCAAACCCGAAACATCCCTAAGCCTTACAAAAAGCCCTAGACCCCTTAACAGCAGGAGACTAAGGTTCCTTCATACATTCCTTCACATGGAAGGGGTCTCTACACTGGACATCTACATAAGGTCCCTCGCAATTTAGGGTTTGGGGGTTAAGGTTTAGGCTTTAGGGTTTACAAGGATTAGGGTTTGGGGTTCAAAAGGTTTGTGGTTTATTAGCTTTAGCGCTTAGCGACTTATGTACCCCAAAATGCTATACCCCGCGTCGAGTGACCAGCAAAACCGCTGTACTGCGGACGTGGCTTCCAGAGAAGCATGTTCTTCCTCGCCCAACCAGGCATCCAGCACGTGAATGGGACCTTGAAGGGCCTACAATCCTTACGCGGCTGAAGCAGTGGCGCTGCCTACAGTAGTGATGACGGTGCGTGCTAGCACATCGAGGCACGGCGGACGCAAACATGGGGACAGCCAGGCGTCGGGCAGGGTGTCTGGCAGTAGCGGTCTTCCAGGGCAGCCAGGAAGCTGAGCAATCTGCGACGCGCCCGAGAGTGTAAGAAGAACGGGTCCAGAAGAGCGTCATCGCTCTTCTGTGCTGGATGCTGTCACGCACCAGAATGGCATGGGATGCAGACAAATTTGCAGATACTAATTGTCAACTGGCAGGGCTTGGATTCATGCGAAGGAGCTTCCCTGGTAAAACTCTCTACCTATGGGGTCGAACATATCCAAAACCAGGCCCCTAAATATTCGGGTACGAATTTTCATCTTGTAATGCAACCAAATGGCTCTAGTTGAATGCTTTTTCAGGTACCTCAATCCTGGGGCCTAAACCATGAACCTCCCTCGAAGCTCAAGATTTAGGGTTTGGGGTTTAGGCTTTAGAGTGTAAGGCTTAGCCCTAAACCCTAAACCCTAAGGTTTAGGGCTCCACCCACAACGCTGAGGTGCCCACAGCTTCCAGGGAGCGTAGCACTGCAAATTTCATGGCTGGCTGTATGACTTCCAGCCAAGGGTCCTCGTGAAGAGGTACAGAATTTACATAGACTTTAGGGTTTGGGGTTTAGGGGTTTAGGGTTGAGGGTTTAGGGTTTAGGGTTTTAGGGTTCAGGGCATAGGGTGTATAGGGCTTAGGGTTTAAGGATATCTCTCCTAGTATATAGTTTGAAGGACATGGGTTGCTTATTAGGGAACATATTAGGGGCTATTCTAAACTACAATGAGGGTCCGCATATGTCCACCCTTGAGAGCGTTTTGGTAAGTTGAATATCGACAGCAGCTCATCTGAAAAAAAGACCTATCAGGATATGGCGGGTTCTGCAGGAATGTAAAGGAATGTTCAGGTTTTCAGGTTTAGGGCAGATGGTTTCCCCAGCACTTCCCCTACCGCCGAACAAATGGGGTTTGGGGCTTGGGGGCTTAACGGGAAGTCAAATTGACAAGGACGGGCAATGCAAACGAATCTGGCTTCACATTATGTTTAAGGGCCTCCAAAACCCGTAAAATTGAGAAGCATGCCCTCAAGCATACCGAGCTTTCTGCTTGAATGTATAGTCCTTCATGAAGAACCTTTCAAAGCCGTCAGTTGTCTATGGGATTGAGCATTGAGGGTGTTGACTTATGGGTCACTAGGATGAATCATCTGGGTTGCTGTAAGGAACTTAAATTAAGTTACTATATTGGGGAAACCCTATTATTTACTATATATAACCATTATGTTAACTTAAAGTTCCTTAACAGCAATCCAGTCATTTGGACTCGAGCTTTAGGTTTTCGGGCTAAGGATGCATGATCACGGATGAAGCTTCTGGGCTTTGGATTTCGTGATCAACGTTTACTTAGGGGTTGTAGCCTGCCTTTCTGGGTCCTTTCTGAAGGTGACCGTGACCCCACATGGAACACGGCTTAGGGCTTAGGCTTGAAGGGATACAGTATCATGGGGGATACTCCTGCTAGCGGCGGGCAACGCGAAAGGGCCAGTCTCGGGGCCTAAAGAATTAGAAATGTGATTTCGGCAATGCATCATATGTCGCCCAGAGGGTTCAAGTACCCAATAACTGTGTAGTCGGGCTTTGGGTAAGTGTATGATTATTGGGTAGTTGGACCCGTAGGTTCATGCTTATACCACAAACTCAACCATAATGTTTGCCATGTTTCAAAATTCTGCATTGGCCAAAGAACCAGCTTCTGAACTACAATGTTCTTGACCATGTTGGGATAAAAGCTCCTAAATCAAGAAAAAGGCAGCACTGTGCTGCTAGCAAGAGCTTTGGCAATTCAGTGCTGCAAGGGTCGTTAAGACAACTTTACCGGTTTGCTTGTCGTGTTAACGCTAAACCCTAAATCGTACGCAGCCTCACATTGACTAGCAACCAGGCATAACCCTAAGCATTAGCGTTTCTTCTCTCGGGCTGTACCGTTTCACAGCCTAAACCCTAAACCCTAAACCTCAAACCCTAGACCCAGGCTAAACGGAATCTGCCTCCTGAAATCTGGGCCTGTCCTTACCTATTGATTATGCATACGACCCTTTAACACAGCATATAGGTAGCTGGCTTTGGGGGTTGAACTTGGACTCCGGGTTGGATGTTAGGGTTAGGGTTAAGGGTTTAGGGGTTTAGGTTGGGCACTGCCCCTACCCAGTAACAGTCCATATTGGGGGTCCTATTAAGGGCTGTATATACAAGTATTTTATAGATATTATCCAGCTGTTACTGAGTGGGGGCAGTACCCAAGGTTTAGGGGTTTAGGATTTAGGGTTGGGATTTCGTATGTGTTTGGGCGGCAGGGAGCCAAAACTGGTTAAGGCCTTCCCCGGCGCTCGTTCAGACGGGTTTAGGGTTTAGGCCCCTGAACCCTAGACCCATTCTCCCTAACTGCTGTGGATCTCCGTTCAACTCTGCATGCTGGCCTGTGGATTTTTTCTTAGGCTCATTGTGCTCGAGTCAGTTTAGAGTTTAGGGTCTTGTGTTTTCACAAAGGGCTACTTGGGATGCTTCTTACATGTGGTAGTTTCCATAAGCAGGCAGACCCCAATATAGGCCCCCCAAATGCGATAACCCTTCTTACAGAGACCCTCAGAAAAGCCCCCCCCCCTCCCCCCCCGCCCCCAATTTATAACCCCCGATGTGGAGAGTAGGCTCTTTTGACGGATGCCAGCCTTCCTCGCCACCATATGGTTTAGGGTTTGGGGTTTCAAGGCTAAACCGAGTTGATCTAAACTCTAAAACCTCAACCCTAAATCTCGTAGCTTAGGGTTTGGGGTTTCAGGGTCAAGGGCCTAAGGTTCATTTGAAACGAGTCCTCGACCGGGTGACCATCTCTTTCAAAACCGATGCCAGACAGGTACTCCTGGAACCTGAGGAGCCGTAGGGGACTACATCACTCATATGAGCGACATGGTTTAGGAGTTAGGGTCTCAACTCCTTGAAGGGGCTTATACAAGGGATTATAAGGGAATACAAGAGGGGCTATCAAGGCGGATGCTAGGAGTTTAGACTATAGCTCGTATAAGGGCCGTATTGAGGCCAAATCCCCTAGGTCTCCAAGTAGCCCAATGTAGGCACTATTTATAGACATTGGGACCCAATGTAGGTATTATTTATAGACATGGAGCCCCAGGGATTAGCTAGGGGATGCTAGGGGAACCTTCAAGTTTTTGGAAGCTTGTTTTCCTGTGGTGTTCCTGCCTGCCAGCGGAAAACTTGATAGGAGCCAGAACGGAGGATGGCAATCAGCACTTGCCTCGTGGAATTTGGTATGAGGATCATGGAAACAACTTTAGATGCCCAGGGCATATGAAGGCTGAACATGTTACCTGAAATCACACACAAATCGCCATGTCTTGTCGGCCTCTACCTACCCTTGAAGTCGTCAGTACGCATGAAAGCGATATGAATATGACTGCTCGAAGCAAAGAACACCTGGGCAGGCTACAGTACAGAAGACCTTCTGACCGTGCTGTTGAACTTGGGCTCATTTGTGACGTCATTGACATGGCGGTGCACCGAGAAGGCTAAGACGACATCGCTCTACAATATTACGGGCGGACCTGCCTCATCCTCGAATGACAGGAGCTTGCGGGTTTTTTTGTTGTCGTCATGATGTGAGGCCTGAGAGTATGCCGTCAGCTCTTGCCTAAAGGCCGGACTAGCCATAGGATGATGTCTATAGGGACATAATTTAAACCCTAAAATACGAATTACAATCATTCCAAAAAGGTACCGTCCGAAAAAAGAGTTTATGGCTTCTCCCAAGCAGTATAGGCTTCACAAGCTATCACAAATAGTAACCATACTAACCGAAAGTTAATATGCAAATTCCATAAACAGGGGAACCCCAAAACGTTCTAATCCATATTGTGTGTCCCCCAAAAACACACCCCACATTTACGGAATCCCAGTAACAATTATCATCAATCACATCATGATGACCTCAATATCATGACTTGAATCACCACAACAGAAAATGTACATGTGCGAATCCTTGATTATTAAGAGTACCTCAACAAGGTCCCCCCCAATATCTGGAAGCTCCTATGAACCCTAAACCTTCAACCTTCTAAGCGCAGACCCTTTGAAGCCTGATAAAACCCCTATATCTCCGCCACAAATGTAGATGCAGGGGCCCTTTGGGGCACTTTGGGTTGAGAACCTAAACCCTAACCCCTACACCGCGCCGAAAACTTCGATCCCGCATGCAGTATTGCAAGTCGTAAGCCCTAAACCCTAAGCCCTCAGCCCTAAGTCCTGAGCGCCAACCTTCCTAAACACTGAACCCTAAACGCTAAGCCCCAAAGTTCCTAAACACTAAGCCTTCTCAAGAGACTCGCTATGGGTCCTTTTACTGGATTGCTGTTAAGGAACTCAAATTAAGTCTTAATGTAATAAGGAAACCGTATTACTTACTATCCCAGAAGATCCGAGTACCCAATAATCATGTCCTGGGTTTTTGGCCATAGGAATTTTAGTGCAGGTTTTGGGTGAGTATATGATTATTAGGTACATGGACCCTTAGGGTATGCGGCCCATATTATGGTAACTGGCTTCAAGTTCCTTAACAGCAACACAGCTTGTCGGGATCGATAGGATTTAGGGCTCAGGATCTGGGGCTTTGCCCTTTTTAGCAGCCCGGAAGTAAACTCCCAATGGTAGGGTTCAGAATTTGGGCTCCCCTCCAAAAAAGGCCCCTACATACCATAATCCTTGTTGTGGGGACCCCCGAAAAAACACGAGCAATCCCAGATTTGACCTATATGACCCGAACCTCACCCTCTATCAGCCACATGTGCCATTCAGACAGCAACGCGGTTAAGGTTTAGGGTTTAGAGGATTTAGGGTTTAGGGCCTATAGGGCTCATATATAACCCTAAACCCTACACATTAAACCCATAGAGTTATAGGGCTTAGAGCTACATACCCCTTAAGTAGATAGACTATGGAGTATATGGGGTCTTATTATAATATACCCAAAGCCATATTCTATCTACTTAAGGAGGCCTATATATCAACCTGAGCTCCGTAAACCCTAGACCCTAAACCCTTAACCCCAAACCCTTAACCCCAAACCCTTAACTCTAAACCCTAAACCCTTAACCCTAAACCCTTAACCTCAGCTCCGCGCTCGTCGCTGTGCCACATAGTGTCGTCTCTCTCCTCCTCGAAGCCCTGAGTTTTAGATTTAGGGTTTAGGATTTAGGGTTTAGGGTTTAGGATTTAGGGTTTAAAGATTCAGGGTTTAGGGTTTAGGGGGTATGGTAATAGGGGATCCTGGGTATCTTCAGTGCTCCAGGATTTGGGGTTTGGGGGTTTAGGGTCTCGCATTGAATTTGCAGGCTTGGGGTTTTGTAGGTGTTGTTTTTTGTTTTGGCGTTATGTTTCGCAGATTCTGGCTTTGTTGCGCTGCAGCTGTAGGGTAGGGTTTAGGGTTTAGGGTGCAGGGTTTAGGGTTTACGGTGGGTATATGGTATATACTTAGGGCTGAAAGGGGTTCCCATATACCTACTTTCAGGCCCAAGTATATCCCATATACCTACATGGACCCTTTGGGTAGACTGGTAGAACCCTAAACTTTGGGTACTGCCCACCCCCCCAGTAACACTCTATATAAGGGGTCCTATGGCTATATATAACTCTATTATAATCATTATTGAGGGGGGGCAGTACCCAACCTAAACTCGACGACTTTAAGATTGTACCCTGGAGGTTTGTACGCTTGGGTTCTGAGTTCTGAGTCCCAATTACCCTCACCCGGGCCTACCTTCTATGGTTTAGCAAGCCCACGGACACAAAGCATAAGGATACAAATGAAATCTTCCAATCAACCCTAAGTCTACATGAGACATCGTCTAAACTCCAAATGGGGTTTCCCAATATCCTATTGGGGGTCCCCATTATAAGGATCATAGCATTTTGGGGTCTATATGGGGGTCCCCCTACTTTGGGAGACTACCAAAAATCTCCCTTAATCTATAGTACTTCCCTACGATGCCCTATGTAACCCCCATTAAAGAGTTTAGATTATAGCTCACATTGCACGGCACCGCAAGGACTCAAAGCACCTCTGTGAAGAGACCACCAAAGGAATTAGAGGTCAGGGTTTAGGGTACTGTAGGGACCTAGAAAGTTAGGAAACATAGCGAACCAACTGGAAAGAAAATGAACAATGACATGAAAGCAAGGAGTCTGTAGGATTTTCGTTATACACGAGCTATGATGAGATAACCTTGGTGGCTGTTTAGGCTTCTACTTTACAATGGCGCGAAACCAGGAAATCCTGACAAAGGCAAAGCTTGTTCATCAGACACGTGTAAAAGAAGTACTTGACATGTATGGTATGCGAGGTATAATCAAAATCTAGGCCTCTTATTGGGTGGTTGTCAAGAATTATGGTCCCTTTTTGGGTCCCTATTATAATACGGCACCTAATATTTAGGGTACCCAAAAAGGGACCATAATTTTGACAACCACCTATTGAGCTGGCAAGACACCAGCCAAAGTCCTGATTGCAAACCGCGCCCCAGCTCTTACATCCACAATCCACAGAGTGCTGTCAAAATGGGGAACCCAAACGATATAAAACAGCCCCCGACAGTAGGGCGGCCAAAATGGGACCCTGACGTTGACAACCCAAGTATGCAATCCTAGTTTTCGTTGCATTTTCCATGTTCTTTTGCACTGGATTCTTCAATCTGGCCGAAAATACCATCTAATCATGTTGATAACCCTCCAAAGGCCGAACACCCCAAACCCTAAACTGGGTCGCTGTTAAGGATCTTAAACTAAGCTACCGTAAATGTGCGCATGTCGTCAATAACGGGGATTCCTTATTATAGCAACTTAATTCAATTGCATTAACAGCAACCCATTTCAAAGCTGACTCTACACCCTAAACCCTAAACCCCGAACTCTACACCCTAAACCCCGAACCCTAAACTCTAAACTCTCCCAAAGAGTCCGTGTGGGTATATGGTATATACTTAGGGCCTGAAGGGATTCCCATATAGCTACTTTACCCAAGTATATCCCATATACCTACATGGACCCTTTGGGTCTGAACCCGTATCCGATGCCGTGCGCCTCCGCCTTCTTTGAGATGGAGTTGTTCGTGAGGTGAGCGTACTTATTCTTTAGCCTCGGCTGTGAATGTGATGCTAGTAGGATTGGGGGTTTAAGGTTTACCTTCTGGGTTTAGGGTTTAAGGGTTTAGGGTTTAGGGTTACCTGAACACCAAAATGTAGGTAAATTAATAGCCAATAACATCTAAGAATAGCCCAAAAGGCAATCATTGTGCATACTTTTGGGGTTTAAGGTTTAGGGCTTACGTTTTGAAAGGTTTAGGGCTTAGGGGTAAAGCCCGCAAACTCTGTAAGACCCTAAGCCTAAGACCTTCCCAAACTAAAGCATAACCTAGCTAATTATAGCCCTAAGCCCTACATCCTTGGGTTTAAGGTTTAGAGCCCAGGGTTTTGAATTTCGAGTTTAGGGCTTAGAGTTTAGGGTTTAGAGTTGAGGGTTTGAAGCTAAGGGTACAGAGCTTTGGGTCTAGGGTTTATAAGAGCTTCAGGCTAGGGTTCCGGGATGTGCTAGGGTCAACATACTTACGGGTCCCCGAGGGTTTGGTAACCACCCTAAATCATAAACGCTAAACCCTATTCTTCCACCTGAAACAGAGTCACCCCGGAAGAATGAAAGCTATATTGATTGGGAACCTCGGGCGAGGTAATAGATCAGTATATCAGGGGGTGTGTGCGGGCAGGGTACTCTACTCCCCAACCTAGCCTGTAAGTACTAATTCCATAAGCAATCACCCTCACCCTTAATATAAAACAACAACCCCCACCCACCCTGCAATACTCGCGTACCCTAAGCCTTAAACCCTAAAACCCTAAACCCCAAACACCTCTAACCCTAAACCCTATAAAGCCTAAGAAATCTTACATTTGGGAGCAGATCTGCGCGCCAAGCCGTTGTCCTAAGGGTGGGTGTGGCGTCTATGGTTTAGGCGGGATGGTTGGGGTTTGGGGTTTAGGGTTTAGGGCTTCAAGTACCACCACGTTGGTTGTGTCTCAAAGTCTGTTTGAAGGACGCAAGCTCCTCCTGACTTTACTCCAGACCTACGCACCCTAAACCTATAACCCTCAACAACGAAGCCAATAGCTCGCAGTCAGCCCTAACTTCCCAGAGTTGAGTAAAGGTTAACCCATCAAACGGTAACGTTTAGGGATTGATGTTACAGGGCGGGATTACTTCCTTCCCCCAAGCCCTAATTCCTAAACCCAAACTAACATGCAACCTGAAAAGGCACGTTGTAGACTGCGGTCCTTTCAACTGCAGGCTCTATGGGGTTCCATCTCAGTTCGGGGGGCACCCTGAACCCTGAACCCTACCCCCTAAGGCTCAAAATTACCTAAACACCTCATATGATATGGAAAATATGAGTCCTTAGAGTCTGAAAGTACACCACAAAGTCTATAGCCTATAGCCTGCGGCCCCTGCTTGCGGGGATCGTAGTCGGCAAACGAGAAGCGCACGTAGCAGTCCTGCTCTACACGGCTTAGGGTTTAGGACATAAACAAAGAGACAGATGGGGGACATGCCATTCGAAGCCCCTTTTCAGCCCTCAAACTGGAAGGATATCCTTGTATGGATCCAAGATGCTACAAAACGACAGTTTACCTCTAGGCTCCCTAGGGCTGAATATAACAGAAGATGACATCAATTTTGAGGAACTTCCGCTTATGGACCATACAGGGGTCTATACAACCCTCAAGTTCCAGAAGCATAGTTGCTATAGTCTGGCTTACCTGCATGAGGGATGCTTCTTGGGTGGTTCAATCATATTCTTCTTATAGAAAACTATACCCAAAAACAGACATATTCTTGCTTTATCTCGGCGATGACAATAGCATCCCCATTACACATCTGGGAGTTTTTGTTCGTAAATACCGGGCCATAATCTCGACCCCAAAATGCTACAAAAGTGATTCTAGGGCCGCCAAAAAGGGACCCCACATTTTGCGAAACTCCCCCTTCTACTCCCTATAAACCCTAAACCCTAAATGAGGGGTTCTCCTTGTAAAGTTTAAAGGTATGGTCAGTCCTGATAAAACCACGCCGCAAGTGGGCTCCACCTCTGCAGGAAGCCAACGGCAGAGTATAGTTTAGGGCCGGCCAGTGTTTAGGTTTTTTCAAGCCCTTTTCGTGATTGAAAGACCAGGGGACTTAGCAACATGGGAGCTGCTTTAATTATTCAGGGTTCAGATTTTTGTGTTGAGGGTGTTAGTACGCTAGTGCACAGGTTAGGGATTAGGTTGTAAGTTGGCTAACACAAGTTAGGCTGCTTGTAAGTCTACTTGACACCTGCTACTTAATAAGTCCCTTGAAGCCTCCAAGCAGGAACCCAACCCTAAACCCAAGCCCCTGAGGATTCAGCTACCCAATGCCAAGCACCCAAGGCTTGGTCAGGCGAGTAACTGGGTGGTTTATGGGGGTTTAGGCTTTGGGCCTTGGGGGTTGCAGGCTTTGGGGCTTTAGGGTTCAGGGTTTAAGACTTTAGGGTTTAAGGTTGGGGGGTTTAAGGCTCAGGGTTTAGAGCTTCGAGTTTAGAGTTTAGGGTTTAGACTTTGGGGCTTTGGGGGTTTAGGCTTTAAGGCTCTTAGGGTTCAGGGTTGGGGGTTTAGGGCTTTAGGGTTTAAGGATTTGGGGGTTTCGGCTTTAGGGCTGTTAGGGTTCAGGGTTTAGGGCTTTGGGGGTTACGGTCTGGAACCATCCTCTGAGGGCCCAAGAGCCTCAGGATAAAGGGTCTATATGAGCTATAATCTTAACTCCTTAAAGGAGGTCATATAGGGGATTATATAGGAGACTATTACAAGGCTTGTTAAGTGGAATACTAGGAGTTTAGACTATAGCGCATATGGCCCCAATTACTGTTGCATACCTGCATGCGCCTGTATGTCTGACAGTTCAGGCTCAGACTTCATACTTCATAGGAGTTAAGGGGCCGCTGGGATCGCTCTCCTGGCCTGTCATTGCACTCCGGGCCTACACCCCACGACCGTTGATGGCGCTGGTACCCGAAGCTAGTTCAATCGTCCCTCAAGTAAGAATCCTGATACATGTCGACATGTCCCCAGAAACCTTCACACCCGGGTTTAGGGTTTTAGGGTTTCGGGTTCTGAGGATGACTATACTTAGAGGTCACTTATGGCCCAGTTATAGCTTCACTTGCAGCCCAACTTTAGGTCCCCTAGTAGTTGAAGGGGCAGAAATACAACTGTAAGTTGGTTATCTCTAGTACCTGAACTTCCGAGCACCCCTAAATCCTTATTCAAAGGGTCCATGTAGGTATATGGGATATACTTGGGCCTTAACGTA